>CM060845.1:118385000-118387500 GCA_030762175.1 Metallyticus violacea | reverse complement strand
GAATATAATAATGTACGTTGCATGCGAGCGTAAATAATCTTTCTTTCTTCTTATACTACAGCAAATTGTTAATATTTAATCTGTATTGTGTTTTGAGCATGGATACTTTAACTCCTGAACGCGGTAGGTCAGCGTAATCAATCTGCCATTCCCACTCTCACAGATGATGACTCAAACAGTGTTGCCAACCCATGATGTTGAAAATAGAAGAGACGCTAGTGCCAAATTAGAAGATAATTAAGTGGACAACATTCAAGGTTATTTATAATTAAAAATTATACTCATTAAAAATTATTCTATATACAGCTAAAGACTTTCTTATTTTTTTAAATGCTGCGTATGGTATTTTAATAACGTAAATTATATATACAAACAATGAAACTTCCTCTTTCTTATATCTATGTTTTATTTTCATTATTATAGTCGTCATACACATACACTTTCACAAGCTTTGTTACCTGATTAGCATTACCCAACTCCGCAATTGCAGTTAATCTTTCGCAAAATAATTATCAATATTCTAAGATAAAAACTATGTACTTCCTTCTGAAAAAAATAAGTTAAAACATATCTGTGTACGGTCATGCGTGATTTCCGTGTAAAAATATGAGACACCCAGATCAGTTTGGAGACAGAAACTTTCAGACCTCACCGCAAACACACATTACTCAGTACTAACTGTTGAGCTGTATTAGTATAATAGACAGACTGTAAATGACAGTAATAATTAAATATGGACAGCACATTCCCGAGGCGGGGAATGCTAGTGATCGGCATTCAATAAAGTAACAACAATAAAGTAACTTGCACATTAAGAACAGTAGTTAAAAGGAAAATAATCCAAAGTATGGCTTCCATCGGAAGGGAAGTAAAGCCGTGGGTCCCGTGTCGTACATTTACGGCACGATAAAGAACCTCAAGCCTGAAAGAGAGGCCTCTGAGCAAAATTTGTCGGCCGTTTCACGCCCTGAGTTGAATGGGACGCTGATGACCTGAGATGTTAAAGAGCGTCCATAAATAAAACAATCAAAAAAAAAAAAAAAAAAGGAAAATCACAATTGTCTTTGCGACAAGGTTTGCCAAACGTATAATGACTAGAAGCACTAGTCATATCAAAGTAACCAAATTATCAGACATGTTTCATGAACCCTAAGATTTATGCGACACACTTTTTATCTGGCATGCTTTCCTGATGTATCATTATTATCTGAGAGAGAAAAATAAATTATGCAAATGCTATATAATAAAATAAAACTACACTAATACCTTGAAAGATAATTTTTGGGAATCATTAAGACGTCAATGTTAGAAGTATCAAACATTTTAATGAAGATGTTCAAAATTCGCGGTTACAGACTATGAGACGGCATCCAAACCCTTGTGCCTTCTTCCAAAGAAACGCACCATGGACTGAGTGCTCGTGGTCACAAAACCGCATGCTGGTATAATTGATTATTATTATTATTATTAATTTTATTTTATTAATATTATTTTAGCGAATGCTGGTGTTTAGAATGATTTACTTAAAAATAAAAACGTATGTAAGAAATCCACCTTCATTAGTGGGGCGCAATTACTCTTTGCAACGATTTCAGCTAGAATTCACGCCAAACTTAATTATTAAATCACTGCGAAAGACAACTTAACTTTACGTGAGAAATCAGCACTTAAATGGTTATCTAATAATTTTGATATTATTATTCTTCCAGCTGATAAAGGGTCCTCAGTAGTACTACAGGACATTTCGTCTTAACAATGCTGAAGCTTACCGACAGCTTGAGGATGTCACTTATTATGAACTATTGTCTTCCGACCCTACAGTCAAGTTTAATAAAGAAATAGCTTCTTTTATTGCATCTTCTGGTACTGCTAAAGGACTTAGTTCCAAAATATCACTCTACTTACTGCTCATGTCTCTCGTACTCCCACCATATATTTTCTCCCTAAAATTCACGAAAAGAACTCTCCAGGCCGTCAAATAGTAGCCAGAGCTTCGATTCCCCCACCGAAAACATTTCTGCCCTAGTAGACTTTTGGTTACAGCCGTTTGTTACCTCTAGGCCATCCTATATCAAAGATTCCCTCCATTTTTGAGTTTACTAAAGAAACTAGACCCCTCGGCACATTCTGATATACTTCTGGCCACTATCGATGTGACGTCATTCTATACTAACATTCCCCATCATGAAGGATTAGCTGCTGTTAGACATTTCTTGGATTCTCGAGAACGTCCTCATACCCCATCCACAGATTTCATTTGTCAGCTTGCTTATCTGGTCCTCACTTGCAATGCGTTTAGTTTTGATAATAAATATTATCTACAAATTAAAGGTACTGCGATGCGCACCAGAATAGCACCTTCTTATGCCACTCTTTTTATGGCTCGCTTAGAGAAGGAATTTCTTAAGTCAGAACCTTTGGCACCATTATAGCTGACATATATTGATGATATATTCGTGCTTTGGACCCATGACTCAGAATCTCTCGTGCACTTCCTTAC
>CM060845.1:118322500-118377500 GCA_030762175.1 Metallyticus violacea | reverse complement strand
AAATATAAATCAGTAGAAAAATGACAATTGTAGCATTGGGGATATGAGCGAAATACAAGCTTCTATTATTAACTTTTTTAATATTCCAGTGTTATTTATTAAATCATTAACAAATTATTAATTTATAACGATTATCAAAAATATTTCGGTCCGACCCTGCCACCAGAAATACACAATTCCTTTAAGAGGAATTAATGAAATCAATGTTATCGGAACATGCTGTTACATTTTTTAATTTCATTTTTTTTAAACCCACGACCGATGTCAATTATGTGAACTAAGAAACGTCTGGGCAGATGGAGAAGAACCCCATTGGGCTACAGCCCGGAGGATGGTTCACATAATAGTGTAGTGGCATCACAGCAATTTCCGTTGACTGAGGAAAGTCTGGAAAAGGTCTCGTCAGGATGAACAGACCTGCCGGAATTCGAACCTCAGAACTCGCGTGACCTAGCGAATTGGTCAATCATGTCGTTTTAGCAAATGAGCTATATTAATATCAATTTACATTTCATACATTAAATATAAAATTAATAATAATAATAATAATAATAATAATAATAATCATCATCATCATCATCACATGTAACAGTAAAACAATTGTAAATTTTTCCTGCCGTTTCCCTTTCTCTCGCAAAACCTACTTCCGTATTTTTACTTTACTGAAAGTGCTCGTAGCTTCAAACTTCTAATTAAATAACCAAAGGCTGACCAAGAATTCTACAAAGAAATAATTTTATGTTATTTTTTAGTCTTATAAACATCACTGTTGTTCATGAATGTGCTTGAAAGCTGATTCAAGTTAAACCGAATAATTTAATGAGTCTAATTAATATTTTTATGAGTTTGCATTTTCCTACTGGCGAGGCAAGGGATATTTTTAAATTTAATTGTAATTAGTATGTTTAATTAAACCAGAGTCAATGCATTTTCTAGGGCGTATTTTGTATTTTCTGTAGTTTTGGGCATTCTTTTTTAATCAGTGTATATTATAAAGCATTTTAAATTTTTGTTACCTTTTTACATTTAGCATTATGTAGTTTCTAGAAAGATCCTCACTTAATGACGTAGGCGAATCTTTTACACCAAGCTTTACAAATTCGATATATACAGAGATTCCAAAAATGTACACACACTTTAAGCAAAGATCGCCTATGGTACCTAAGTAGTAAAAACGGGCGTTAGACCATTCAAAAAAATTCAAGCAAAGAAAAAACCGTGATAACACAAAATTGTATTGACACAAACAGAAAATGATGAGCACTAATCATCTTAGACTTTTACAGTTACAACAGTTGCTCAAAATACCCACCATCGGCGTCGATACACTTCTGAGTACGTTGAACTTCCGATTCAGCAACGTTTGCGAAAGTGTCCTCAGTGATTGCAGCACATGTCGTTTCAATTTCTTCCCGAAGTGCTGCCAATGTAGCTGGTTTTCTACGTCATACAACATCCTTAAGAGTTCCCATAGGTAGAAGTCCAACGGAGTTAGATCCGGAAAACGCGGTGGAAACTTAATTGGACCTCTTCGTCCTTTTCAATGCCTTGTACACTTCAAAATTGCTTTCCGCTGTTCAAACGATAATTTTGGCTTTGTTTTGTTGTAGCAACCCTAGTTTCATTTATTTATTTTGATTTACGATAATCTTGGCTTGATTTGTTCATTGTTGATTTACCTGTCACGTAGCAACGCTAGCATAACGTAATGAGAGTCACATGTGTTTGCAGAACATCATACTACACATTGCTGTTGTTTTTCGGCCCAACTTTGAAATATATTAAATAGATATCTACTGTGAAAGTGGGTGTACATATTTTGTCACCCTCGATATTAATTGGATTCCTTTCTTAGGTTTATCCATCATTATGGTTGGCATTATTATAGTCTTGAGTAAACAAACATCGGCAATAAGAACGTTTTTATAGACTATTCACTGTATTGGCCACACAATATTGATGTAGCGGCTTGCATTCATTAGCACAGCACAATAGAAGTAACAATATAATAATAGTTGGGTATTACCTCACCACACGTGTAAAATGATTTGATAGCAGAGTTGAGGTATACAAAGCAGTTCTTCTGTTTTAAATCGTTTCAATAGCCACTCGTCTGCAAGCGCTCCATTTGCTGCAAGTGACTACCAATAAAGAAAAGTTAGTCTTTAATACTCTTGTAAGGGATTTCCACAGCTATACAAATTTAATCAACATCACAAGAAAGCTGATTTCGTTTGTAGAAGCTCTAAATGCATTGCAATAGCATTTCAGAAGTATATAGGATGATTAAAGTTATTAAGAATAACGGGCTATAAAGTATATTTGAACTGAATTAAATATGCTCAGGGCAGGCCGTTTATGTCCACACCTCCAACGTTCGCCTCCGGGAGGAAGGGATGAGGTGAAGGGACACCAGGAGGCCAGAACCTTCGGGCGGTGACTGCGCGGACTCAGACGGAGTCCATAACATGATTTCAGACGCCGGCGGAGCCATCGTTTACGAGGAAAATGCGAGCCTCCGCTTCCATATCAGGCGTCGGGGTAAAATTCTTTACAAAGCGCAAGCGCCAGTCCACCTTCACCCTGGATTTTCGGTTCTGCTCAAAACCAATTAAATTATATGAAATGGAAGAGATAAATTCATAGAGAGTAAGGGATTCAGCCCAACATTCGTTCAAGCGACCAAGGAAAAAAAATCACGAAAAAAATTCTAGTCAGAAAGACCGAACCCAAGGAATTTAAACCCGGACCTGCCGAATGCGTTACCGTCGAGTAACTCACGGCCATTAACTTTGAAAAAAAGTGTCGGAGAGAAGTGAGCAATAAGTGAAAGGAAAATGGAGAGAGAAAGTTTAGGAATAAGCGTACGGAACGACAGATGAGCATCCAAAGACAGAGACCACTGCAAGAAATCTTAAATTGAAGGGGGAGGGCATAGCATTTAATACGACAAGATTTCAACAAATGAACTGACAGCTTGGGACTTTAACGTACAAGATGGACAGACGAACTGAAGCTATTCAGCAACCGCTATCCTACGAAGGCAAAGAAGAGAATAGAGTGAGAGAACTTTATTAAAAAGTAAATACAAAACTGTTCTAGAACTATCTTATTTAATAGCGTAAAGGAATTAACCATAAACAAATTAAAAAGGTTTGCTTCTCAGAATAATATCAGGTTATTTAGTGTCCATGTAAAATAACCTACGTATAATGTTATTGCTCGGGAAGTCGTCTTTAAAACATTCTTTTCTGAAACTATGAAGCTTTCATCTGTACTGATATCCTATTAACCAACTTAATAATGCAAAGCTCAGAGCTCATGGAAAAATAAACAAGCACGTCTTTGCCAAATATTTCTTCAGCATTAAAGAAATATAAAACGGTATGTTGTGCGCTTTTGCATCACGAAATATCTAGACGTACGTGAACGAGATGAGTAACATTCTCTAGAGATTTGTGTAGGCACAAGGAACAAGAATCCGGATAAACCTACCATTTGAACTATGAGGCGCTGTGAAGGTTAAATATTCGACGATCCGCAAGCATTTTCAACGTATATACATATGACCCTGTCAAGTGGTGCACAACACGATAACATATTGCTGTTCGTGATAGACACGTTTTTTTTTAATAGAGTTTAACGCCCGTTTTTACTACTGAGGCATCATAGGCGGTGAACATTGATGATACATGAGATGAAATGCTACATAGAAAATTATTATTTAAGGAAGAAAACATTACAGGCCTTAGTTTAGGATACCTATCTGGTATTTACCATTTATGAGGACTGAGGAAAACCTGGAAAAAAACTCAGTCAGGGAGGACGGTCCTGGTTGGATCCTAACCCCAGACCTCCCACTCACGAGTCCGCGCCTTAACGACCTCAGTCACCCGTAGCGGTGATAAGACACAGTGAAGGGAAAGTTGAAAACTTGTCCAATACTGAACGCCGTGTGTTATAGGCAGCAAACAAAACACGTGTTTTATGCAGACTGCATACATTACAGGTGAAAGATTGTTCGGAGTAGTTGGAGTGTTATCACATAAATACTGAAATGGTCCAATCCAATTTTCTCACATGAAACTTCTAACCTTCTAGCCTTCTAGCATCGACCATAAGGAGGCTGGCGCAAAAAGGGTACACTCGCTGCGCCAAACTGGCTAGTACGTGACTTGCGCAATTATTATTCAATGGGCGGGTGCGAGGCCCACCCCCTGCCCAGGGAGGTGCTTGGACAGGATTTCAATAAGGAGCACAAAGAAACCCCTGCCTCTGTGGGCTTGGTGCAAAAGTTCTGTAAACAGCCTGAATTCTCACTTCACTGACACCCCGCCAATCGGCTGACTTACTCCGGCAGTCCCGCTCGGAACTGCCGGCTAAGTTAAGCCGCAATTGCGCCCCATTTCCGATTCAATAACCACCCGACACATAACGCTATGTTACTTTACATGACTTGTCAGTGGACAGAAGGTGTACAGGAAGATACGATAACCACACAGTGGCCAGACGCTCCCCAGGACCCAGTTCCATAAGAGCCAAGGAGAAGGCTCGAAACGCATTGGACTGGACTTTTTAGTCATTATAAGTGGACATTTCAAGAATAACGTGCATAAATTACAAAGCGTGAGTTGCAAAATAAAATCCACCAAGTAAAGAGGTATGAAGGATTAGTCAATTAGTGTATGAATAGAATTCTTCATATTACGCATGATAATAAAATGTCTATTGAATATGTGTATTATGTAAATCGCTACTAGCATATCCCACCTAAAGGCATATTATTGAAAACTTAATACTAAGAACTCCATTTTCACATTTAGCTCAAAAGGAAAAGATGATAACGGGTCATCGAAAAGTTTCTACGCACTCGGATTATGTGCACCGTATGGAAGAAAGTTATTACTCCTATATTTCTGACATTCCTTCCTTCGAAACCAGTTTTTAGCAGGTAATCCGCCCACCGTTGATAAGATTTGTACTTTGGAGTGTGCGCTTGCCTTGATGGTTAAGTGAACACAATAACTATATGCTCGGCGCGCGATCAGTACTGCTATCCGCATTAACTTTTATAGTGAAATTTCTGCTACAGAATGGCTGCGAAGCCACTTCTCGATGACCTTTTATTATCAGTGCATGTGTGGTTTTGTGTGCCATGTATTTTCTTCTTTTTAATATATTTATGGCGAGGCTTTAAGAAGTTAGAACGGGAACTTCTTAATAGTGATAAGCAGTATGAAAAAATAAATATCAGTCAATAAATATCACAATATCAGCTTTTATAAAAGAACAGGCTAATGAGATGAGAAAAATAAAAATTTCCCTGGAGTTATTGTTGCGGCTGTAAAAAGAACTTATGGACAGATGCATTATCTAGGTAAGATTAGATATCGAAGTATTTGATGGAGTTTTGAATCCTACAGCACGTCAGCCTCAAGGCTTATTATACTACCCCCATTGGGAGGGACGCCTTCGTTGTTTACCAAAATCCGTTCCTTGTACATATTGCAGTATTTTGGCTCCAATGTTGGCATCTTTTCGAAGATATTCCCTGGTTATACAGAGAACGAGTCTCTTCCCAGGATTGGACACGCAAACAGGATATACGAGGCAGATTCCTCGTCCTGTTTTCACAACTACAAGGGGGTTCATCTTTATAGAGACCCACTTTTCGTAGATGTTTTCTGAAGTGACCATGTTCAGTAATTATCACAATTATTTTTCTCGTTCCTCCTCTATCCAATTGGAGAAGAGACGAGGAGAGATTCTTGCTAGGGCCTAGGATGAATTCCCTAGTGTGAATCTGTCCAGGATAGGTTTGCCACCTTAGTTGATGCTTGTCCCCAGTCCATGTTTTGACCGCGGTCTTAGCAGTATAAGAACTGATTCCGACCACGGGCTCAAGGCCAAAAAGGGCGTATCAGCTCCCCTTTTTGCCAGCTGATCTGCAATTTCATTCCCTTAAATGCCCTGATGCCCCGGAATCCACCGCAGTTCGAGTCTGTTGCAGGATGCCAGGGAAAACAAGGCATTTTGACATTTCCATACCAGTCTGGATCGCACCTGGTCAGAGGAAAGTGCTTTTAATTCAGAAGCAGCAGCATCTAACTCTGCCAGCGCACCACAGAAGGGAATATTCTTGGTGTGCAAAATTCTTACGAAAGTATCAACCAATAAATTCGAGAAGAAATAGCTGAACCGAAAACATCCCATGAGACTTTAGAAAAGACTACGTCTGTTAGTGAGCAACTATTAAAAGGCAATTAGAAATAAAGCTTCTACTCCTGCACGGTTCGTTGTCTAAACAGCATTTTGGCTCACATGAAATGCGTAGAAGTGGCACTAAGTTGATAAATGGAAATTACTGAAATCTGTTAATTCATTCAGGGAAAATGCAGACGATTGGAGTTTGAGAAAGATCCGAGAATGCAACATTTGGCACTACTGTTCAATTACTGCGGTTGCTTTTGAGGAAATGAAAAAAATGAATGAATGAGCATATAATGTGCTAGAAGCTAAGGTAGAAACTAGCCCAATTCACAAGATAAGGGCATCATTGACAGAGAATAATAGGTGGCAGATGAGTTCTCCAATAAAAAAAGTTTCATTAGTCCCATCTGCAGCTTTAGCAAGTCACAAGTTACCACACAAATTCAAGAACAGTGCACGATGAGTAGAGTTCGAAAAAAGTTTTGCAGCAATGCCACATACTCTGTGTAGGTGCGTACAAATAGAGCTGCAGGGGATACGGTCTGTTCGATATCTGAGGAAGTTCAGTTGATTAATAAGCAATTATTCGAAATGAAAATTGAATTATTCCTGCAACTTGTGTGCTTTAACAATTGGAGATGAAGGAAAAAGTACTGTAAGACATTGCTATTTGAATTCGGAAAGGCCTATACGATGTGGTGCTTAACATAAGCCATAAATTTGTTGTGCCCTCAGCAACCCTATATCGCGCATGTGTAAGACACGTTATGTTTATTTATTATCATATTAGCATACTATTCCTTAAGATTCTTTGATGATATCACTATATTAATAGCAACATCCTTAACAAACAGTAACACGTTCTCCATACAAGATGGTCAAAGCTAATTCATTAATCTGTTAAAAAGTTGCATATTAACAAGTATGATTAGCATTGCACTCTTAGAAGGTAATGAATAGTTCTCATTTCCATATTTCTCAGTTCAATTAAACTTTGCCATATGGCAATGTATGCAATATGTCTGGGATATTTTTTGAAATGTATTTTTCTAAAAATCCAGGCAGTATATCATGCTGTAAGGTGCTAAGCGGAATGTATCCACCCCCATTGTATGGTACGAGAGCTATTCAATAGAGACTGACATATTTTCTCATGACACAGTGGAGATACGGTGGTGAAACTATATTTCATGAGAAGAAGTGATTTCACATAATTGGTGGAACAATATTGGGAGCGCGAACGTTTATCAGTCGGCTGCAAATAATGGATTCGCTTTGTAATGGGCGGTTTGCTGCTCTGAAATTTTGCTTCCATCTGCATAAATCTGATATGTGAGCGTACACGATCTTACAGGATATATATGGCGAATATATTTTGCAACAATAGGCCTATACTCGCTGGCGGAGATTTACATCAAAGAACATGGTTTCTAATCAAAAGCAATTCTGTCTGCATCTCCTGAAGTATGAAACATATAAAACAGGTAAACTGATACAAAATTGTTGAAATAGAGGGATTTTTTATTTGCTCAGAGGCCTCTTCTTTCAGGCTTGAGGTTCTTTTTCGTGCCGTAAATGTACCACACGGGATCCACGGCTTTACTTCCCTTCGTAAGGAAGTCATACTTAGGATTTTTACACCCGAAAAAATCCATCGGTCCTGGCCGGGTTTGAACCCGCGATCTTGGGTTTAGAAGGAAAGCTTGAAAATAAACAGGGCCTTATTATTAAGGAAAATTGTGGTTGGAAGATCCCATCCTCATCGAAAGTGGCCGAGACATGTTTTGTGCAAAGTATGATGATGTGCACTGAAAATGCAAGTGAATCTACAATGAATGTAATACATACAGCTGTGGCGTACAAACATGTATTATATGTGGTGGTAATTTGATTCAATAACTTTTTTATTTTCGGATAGTTTATTGTTATATGTGTATTGCTTATGTCATAATAGTTTCACCATGCAAACTTTACAGAAAAGATGTTATCAACTACAGAAAATGCATCTATCCCGAACCGAGAAATGTATTTCTGTAATATATCAATCTTACTTGGTTTCTGTTTCAGTAATATAAAGGAAACAGAACTTTCAGTAATACTTTTTCGAAGTCTACGATGAGTTAAATCTATTTGAAGTCATGGATAACGATAATAAAGACCACCTAATATAATGGAAAGAGAAAGAAAGAAAGAAAGAAAGAAAGAAAGAAAGAAAGAAAGAAAGAAAGAAAGAAAGAAAGAAAGAAAGAAAGAAAGAAAGAAAGAAAGAAAGAAAGAAAGAAAGAAAGAAAGAAAGAAGCTTTCACTTTCTAAACCCACTTGCGAAACAAATACTGTGCATTCCAGCAACAAGTAACTGAGTGTAATTTTAGTAAAGTTAAGTCAACTAGATACAACTCGGGCAAATAATGTTTTAATTATTCATAATTATTTGGAAAAGTAGATGATTAATTTATGTGTATTAGCTTATTATATAAAATTCTAGAAAATTAATATAAATGATGCCAAAAATGTATGCATATTCCAAACAAAGAAAAAAATGTGTTAACATAATAAATCTGAATTCATACAAACAGAAAATGATGAGCACTAATCATCTTACACTTTTACAGTTACAACAGTTGTTCAAAATGCCCACCATCGGCGTCGATACACTTCTGAGTACGTTGAACTACTGATTGAGCAACGTTTGCGAAAGTGTCCTCAGCGATTGCAGCACATGCCGTTTCAAGTTCTTCCCGAAGTGCTGTCAGTGTAGCTGGTTTTCTACGGTATACAACATCCTTAAGAGTTCCCCATAGGTAGAAGTCCAACGGAATTAGATCCGGAGAACGCGGTGGAAACTCAATCGGATCTCTCGTACTATCCAGTGCCTTGGATTCAATGCGCAGGACTTGTTGATGTGCAAGGACTCCCAGATCTGCCCTTGTGAACATCGCATATGGTACCATTTGTCTCAAATGCGTGCAATTGTTACTCGCGTTGGCGGTTCTGTTCTGTACACACATCTCCATTGCCTTTGAACTTCGACAACATTCTCCGTTTTCCAACACCACTTCAAAATTGCTTTCCGCTGTTCAAACG
The DNA here is from genome assembly GCA_030762175.1 of Metallyticus violacea. Lineage (NCBI taxonomy): Eukaryota > Metazoa > Arthropoda > Insecta > Mantodea > Metallyticidae > Metallyticus > Metallyticus violacea. The sequence continues at coordinate 118,368,206 of CM060845.1, read as the reverse complement.
ATAATCTTGGCTCCATTTTGCTGTAGCAACGTTAGCATAACGTAATGTGAGTCACATCTGTTTACAGAACATCATACAGTAATCTTGGTTTCATTTGTTCATTGTTGATTTACCTGTCACGTAACAACGCTATCATAATGTATGTGAGTGATATCTGTTTACAGAACATCATACTATACATTGCTGTTGTTTTTCGGTCCAACTTTGAAATATATTAAATAGATATCTACTGTGAATGTGTGTATACATTTTTTGGCACCCTCGGTATTTTAATTCCCAGATACAAGATATTGCGCATGCTCCGAGGCTCAGCGCACACATACAAATGGGAAGGCTAATGAAATTTATTCTGTTTTGAGTGTTGTGGTAAACCGTTGCGAAAGACACGAGAAATTTGGTTTACTTAAATAATTGATGAATATTTATTAAATCATACAGTCAAATCAAATTGTGGTAAGTGAAATCTAATGCGAATTAAGTTTCAAACAAAACACTTGCTCGACGGGTTTTGAACTCACAACCTTGAAGTTTATGTTCAAGGACGCTGCCACTGGGCTATTTGAACTCTAGTGATGAATGACAGTTGGAAATGTCATACTCTGGGATTTATTAAGAAACTATTTCCGTGAACTCGTGGAATCTATGCCTAAAAGAATCAAGGCTGTAAACAAAGTATTAAGTTCACATTTTATTTTACGCATAATTGTGTTTGTTTAGTATATTTTCGCATGACGCACAGATGCCCAGCCGTCCGAGTGCTGAGAGCTTTGGCGTGGCATGTCGTTCTCCACATGAAGGTCTTGGTCCAATATACGAGTAGAACGTTATCGTGTGAATTGAGCATATTAAGCCAGCTCTAAGTGTGGAACGATTACTTTTTTCCACGAGTGTAATTAGAGCACTATTTTCTTATAGAGGTGTTCTAAACAATTTTTTCAATTAATCTTATTTTATTATTGTTTGCAATGAAGCAATTTAATCATTCTTGTGATTAGAAAGCATTACTATTATTATTATTATTATTATTATTATCATCATCATCATCATCATCATCATCATAATTTTATTATGAGCTTCGAAACTTTATAACTATAAAAAATGCACTGACTACATAGAATGAATCTGATTTATAATAGAACACCCGTTTTGCACAAAGATTTGTAAGTTTAAGTAACACAATAGACGTTAGTTATTGCAAAAGAAGTTAAGTATACACTCATACGCAATGTCTTGATGCTTTGTTTACATAAATATTTCAAATTTTCATTTCTACTCTTTATACAAGCAGGTCATTGACATTTTGAATGTTCAAAACTGTAAAATTGCTTTACAAACTACTATTTACAAAGAGAAATGCTTCATTTAATTCAAAGTATGAAGAAAAAATGGACTCTATTTCTACTTAATCATACTAAAGTTGTGATTGTATATTCTTATATTAATATTATAAGAATATTGTTACAATTCTTGTTTCTTTTTCCTAAAAATACCTAATTCTGTGACATCAAAAATTTGAGGACGAAAATATCCATTCGTTTGATTCTGTTGGTGAAAGGAGTTATGTAATTTATTGTATTCTTTCAGGTTATCATAAAGTTAATGTTGATATTTACTACACACCTAATACTCGTATTACAATAATGATTTGAGCTATTCATGTGTCTGGGCTGGGGGAAAGATGTGACAAAAACGACCTGCTTGTTTGGTAGTCTATTCCCAATTAACTCTTTCCTAGCGTTATCCACTTGTTACATAGGTGGGTAAACTGCCAACCATCAATCAGGTTTAGGTACAGACTTGCTTCTGTAAATTTTTGACAACCAACCCACACCAATGTCTCCATAACAATCATCCCTCCAATAATTAACAGCAATCTAAACAATGCGTATGCTACAATATACAATAAATATATTTTGTATTATATTTTGCGTACTTTCTCCTATAGACCTATCCATACTATTTCTTTGACTATCCAGGCATCCCATTGTTTTGAGTATTCATTATGTAATATGCATAAATATAAAATAATACAGATTGTGGCTGTGGTTTGCTGTTAAGTCAAGTAACAAACTATTTAATATTTGAGAATTTCAATTTCCTCTTAGTGTCACTCCATTTTATAGTTGAGAAATGCTTACAGAACAGCGATTGTAAATTAATCGGAAAGAAGTGTAATTCTGGGGAATTAGATGGATGTTCAGATGTGTTGCTCCTGTTGGTTCTGAATATGTAGCAAGGAATTTTAACATGTATAAACGCTGGCGGAAAATCACTGTGTTCTTTTGATAAATTAAGCATGCTAATTATTTATATCTTGCTTTAGTACTAAAATAATACGGGAAATTAAATAAATTTATGAAGTTTAAAGTTTTCAGAACGAGTTTTTATATTTTTAGATCTCAAATACTCAATTTAAGGGCAACTGTTGCTCCTCTTTAAGGCTACAGACAACCTAAACTTATTAATTAGATAGTCAGTCATAAATATTGCAACCCCTGTCTTATTTAATACACAATAAAGACAGGTTGCATTTTATTTAAAGGGCCTATTCGACAGCGCCAAAATTGTCACTTTATGCAGCAATATATTCACTTATGCGAAAGATAAGGAATAGCATTAAGAATAAGTGATATAAAAATCTGTATCAAAATAGCTCTAATAATGATAGGTAATCTTCTATTAGAAAGACAGAAAGGCAATTATAGACTGCAAGCAGTGTATTTGCAATTAATTTAGCTTACCATTCAAACAATTATGGATCCAAACAGCCATACCAATTATTCAAACGCAACTGAACTAGTATTTGTTTTTTATTTTACAAATTTGCCTTGTTTTCAGTTGCGTATGTGGAGTGAAGTGCTATTTATTGAATATTTCTTTTTCAGATGAGCCGCAAGAGTGTTAAATTAAGTAGGTACAGCACAGAAAATAAACTAAAGTAACGATTCTTCAGAAAAATGCATTAATCAGACAAATTGAAAATTATAATATTTTTTAATAAAATCTAGTCTAAAAGTTCGGTCCTATTACCTAGTAAGTGTACATGTACTACTTTTGACCTCGTGATAGTGAGGTACTGGTAAAATGAGTCATGTCTTACAGAGAAAATGTCATATCGCTATTGGACAATATCAGTTAATGACAATGATATTTAATTTCCCCTAGACACGGATTTAGAAATGTTGATACCTGGACGAGGTAGATTTCGCGTCATTTTAAAATAATGTTAATAAATGTAAACACAGATATTTTAGATCTATGCGCGCAGCCAGGCCCAGGTCACACTTATCGCCTACTCCTTCGATGGACAAGTTTCCCTCAATTCTATTCGCAAAACTTTGATCAATAGTAGCATGCATACAATATTCCTTTTATTTCATAATGAACACTAACCTGTGTTACAGAAGTTGTTCGAAGCGATGTTGCATTTCTGACATCTTTTAATAAAATGTGTATTTACTCCCAAACAGCTTCCATGTGTAATGTTTTCAACTTCTGCTCTGATATTTTCTTTAAGCTTCTCTTCAGCAAGAGGTTAATTTTGTAGACGTTTTTTTATTTTTTCTCTTTTACATTTACTTCACTATCGCATCGTAATTAATAACGCTAGCTCACTTATAATAACACAAAGAATTGAAATACATAGATATTGCTAAGCACAAACCGAGCTATAATAATACAAAAACAGAGATATTGCTTATTTCCGTAAGAGCACTCAACGTGAAAACAGCAAACATATCGAAGTGAGATGTTTCTAAACTAAAATGTATAACAAATTAACCGAACTTAGTCTGTTGAACTTCTTCAATTGTTTGTATAGTAATATTAGTTTAAAGAATTGTTAATATGCACGGATTACCAGATTTTGCCATGCGTTGGTTCAGAAGGTGGTCACATTATATAAGAAGTTTATGCAGCTACCACGATTGCGAGCATAATTAAACGCCTCTAGTCTTCTCTCAAAGGTAAACTACCCTACTCACTTCTAAACATTATGCCAATGTTTTATTCTCCTCGTTAATCTGAAGTGAAAATGAAGTATCAATTCTTCAGAGCTGTACATTTTCATTTTTATTGCTAAAGCATAGGACACATGTTAGAAGAAATTTTCATGTGAGGCTAAACTTCGTCATCAAAATTTTCCTAAGATATTTGTTCTTCTTCCAAATAAAGAAAAATTGAACCAGTACTCTCAATGATACTATTTTATTTATCGTTTTTCCATTGCCAAGTGATAAGTGCTAAAATATAGAAATATTTACCACAAAGCCTCTTCAATTGTGAAAATTCCATATTTTCAACATCTTTATTTGCTCCGTCCTATGAAACACAATAATATGTATAATTATTAATTTTCCATACAGCTAAATTTCTGAAATTCGTAATTTGCTAAACCAAAAACTCAAATTATGTGTTCGGCGTTGGAATGCTCTTAAAATGTGCACACGTATCTATACCATAGAAAAGTAGAGCAAGAGGTAACCATAACATTTAAAAATGTTGCTATTGCCAATGTCTTAACACTGCCTTCATTTAAGAAGTTTAATAACCTTTTCAGTGTTTTTGTTTACACTTCTTTTCTGGGTTTCTTGAAGCTATCGATTTATTAAAGCAAACTTTGCTTTTATAGCACGCAACCCTTCATATTTCCCAATAACTTCTTCCTCTATTCTGCTTCAGTTAACTCTATTCTTCCATCAATCATGTTGATTAAATGTAAAAATGTAGAGCTCCACTTTAAAGTTCAGCTGCTCTTCTGTTTTTACAACAAACACTATGTGCGCGCGCACACCGACCTGCTGACAGAAACTACCACCGGATCTTTCATCGTTTTGTCGCCCTTTTCACGGCAAATAGAGGAGTGGCAGCTAGAGGGGTTAACTCCGGGTAATATTCAAGTTCTCTTAATTACAACTATAATAAAAATAATCACATGCCTTTGACAGGGGGTTTTGGAAATGTAGTCCTGCAATATCCATTTTTTTTTTTTTTTTTTTTAAGAAAATGTCATTCACGTGTATCAGTTCATCTTCCAAAATAGGATCAATTTTAACTTGAAAGAACACTAGGTCACTGCTATCCACGATATCACCTATCCACAGGTGATTTCGAGTAAATGTCTGTAATTGGATATTATGGAACATTAATAATAGAGTAATTGATCCACGATTAATATTTTTACACATGAAAATTACGTAATCATGTTTCGAGGCAAAATAACATATATTGAAGTATACTTTCATACACTAAACACCTCTGATGATAAGACTGGTGTGTGCTGCGCAGTAAATGCATACAGCTGATGCGATTTTTATTTATGGGGAAGTGGAAAAATTAAGTATATATAAAGACTCGGTATATTGCCATTGTAAAAATAAGAATATCTTAGGTAGAAGTTACTTCCTTACAGCAGAGTATGAAATTTTGCCTCTCTGAGCTATAGCCGTATACCGAGGGTACCAAAAAATGTATACACACTTTCACAGTAGATAACTATTTAATATATTTAAAAGTTTGACCGAAAAACAACAGTAATGTGTAGTATGATATTCTGTAAACAGATGTGACTCACATACATTATGATAGGTTGCTACGTGACAGGTAAATCAACAATGAACAATTAAAGCCAAGATTATCGTATGATGTTCTGCAAACAGATGTGACTTACATTGCGTTATGCTAGCGTTGTTACAACAAAATGGAGCGAAGATTATTGTTTGAACAGCGGAAAACAATTTTAAAGTGTATTGGAAAACCGAGAATGTTGTTGAAGTTCAAAGGCAATGGAGACGTGTGTACAGAACAGAACCGCCAACGCGAGTAACAATTGCACGCATTCCAGACAAATTTGAAACTCGTGGTACCGTGTGCGATGTTCACAAGGGCAGATCTGGGACACCTAGCACAGCAACAAGCCCCGCGACCTCGGCTATGGTTTTGGAACGTTTTGAGCACTTACCGCAGAAATCTACAAAGCAATGTGCACGTGAGACTGGGGTTAGCAGAACCAGCGTGAGTCGTATTATTAAAACAGTAAGGTTGAAAGTTTTCATCCTAAGATTTTTGTATGCATTAAATGCAGCTGATCCTGAAACGGCATGTGCTGCAATCGCTGAGGACACGTTCGCAAAAGTTGCTCAATCAGTAGTTCAGAAGTGTATCGGCGCCGATGGTGGGCATTTTGAGCAACTGTTGTAACTGTAAAAGTGTAAGATGATTAATGCTCATCATTTTCTGTTTGTGTGCATTCAGTTTTATGTTAACACAGTTTTTTTCTTTGCTTGACTTGTTTGGCACCCTCTGTAGTTATAAATATCGATCTAACATAGCCGATAAATATTATCTTGCTTTGTGTGCCACGCTTAATTATGTTATAATTAATAATGCTGTGTAAATAAACAAAGAACCTGTTTATAACAAACACACATTTTCACTTTCTCAGACAGTACAGGGTTTGTCTAGTATATGAGTAAACCTTCACAAACAAGGTCAATAACTTGCACACAATGCCGCTCAAGAGGTACTATTTAGTTTTTTGTTAATTAGAATTTCTTTGCGCTGGCTAACAAGGGCTGCTTGAATAAGCCTGCAGCAGAACAGAAACTCACTTCACGCTTTGTGCTGGAAAATAACTTAGTGGCTCTGGCTAGAAAGACAAAAAGGAATCGTGTCATTTATACTTTAAAGTTCGGAGTAATAAGGTAAAAACACATTAACTGTGACATTACTATAAGTGGTTTTCCAAACGAAGGAAGCAAACAGAGCACCAATTTAGTGCCTCAAATATAATTAAATAATATGGATAGGTAAAATAAATTTTAGAAATACAAGTCAAACGTCTTGTTACTTGTTTTTGTTATAGTGCCGCATCTTTTACTTTGAAAGAGATGAAAGGACTTAATCAAAAAAGAAGTGTGCTATGCCTAATTGATGTTGAAGTTATGCTACAGCACTAAAATCGTAGCGCTTTTATTCCCGGGCAGTTGTTGCGTTAGACCACAGGCAAGAGCTATTGATGTTGCCATATGCACTCATCTATAGACCGAGAAGCAAGTATATACCTTTTAGCATTCAGATTACAAATAAAAATTCAAATATATTTATTTTATATTTATCCGTAAATTTAAATATAATATTTAACAGTTGGTTTTTTGATTAGCTTTATGAAATGCAATGGAAAATTAAGGAATCAATTTGAAATATCGCTTCAGACTCCCAGAAAAAGTCCATCCCGCAGGAGCTGCGTAAACTAAGCGAATTCCTCACGGAGTTGAATAACTTTTAATTAAAAAGAATATAAAATCCAAATTAGGCCTTATGAAATGAAACAAGTTGTGGTATTATTGTGTGGTATTAGGGGAACAAAATTAGAATTCTTGCAATCTATAAGTGTTACAAAAGATAAACTGCGTTTTTATAATTATTTGTTTTAACAATTTTTTGTTACTTTACATTCGTCATCATACACTCTTCCCACAACTTTCATCCCCTTTTTCATCCGTCTTCTGCTCTTTTCATTAATGTATTTATGCTATTGGCTCCCTTTTCCACCTCATTATTTTTTAATATACAACATATTTCATGTTGGCAATTTTGGCCATACTTTGATTCCAGCGTCTGTTTAAATTTATTCCTCTTTTCCTACTTCCAATGAAATATATTATATTGCCTAGTATGATGCTTGCCTTCCCCTAAATTATCCAATACATATCGTAATTGAATTTTTATATCCACTACCAGCGGAAAATGGTTACTGATTGATTTATTTATGGACGCTCTTTAACATTTCAGGTCATCAGCGTCCCATTCAACTCAGGGCGTGAAACGGCCGCCAAATTTTGCTCAGAGGCCTCTCTTTCAGGCTTGAGGTTCTTTTTCGTGTCGTAAATGTACGACACGGGACCCACAGCTTTACTTCCCTTCCGAAGGAAGCAATACTTAGAATTTTTACGCCCGAAAAAATCCATAGGTCCTGGCCGGGTTCGAACCCGCGATCTTGGGTATAGGAGGCAAGTATGGTAACCACTACACCACCAGGACCGACGAAAATGGTTACATGAGTTAAAATGAAGTATCTTAAAGTTACACTCAATATACTCTATGTTCACTGGCCATAACATATAGTCAATAGCACTCTGGCCATTATTAGTAACAAAAGTAAATTCCCCCAATACATCTTCGCCTTTTAAATGTGACCATGTTTATGAACTGGCCTCTTGACATCTTTACATTCACTAAAATAGAGGGGGAAAAAACAGATCGTTTCGAGTTACATTGTGTATTTAAGAGAATGATGTTCATATATTTCAATAAAACAAAAACATGTTACTGTTTAAAAATAATTGCAATTTACTAACCAAATATACCTAATCAACAATAATCGATAGTTTCGTTGATTTTCATTGGTTATGAAGTTTAATTTAAATGTTATTGTAGTAAAAACATGTGACGCAAACATTTTCTGAAGGTTATTACAGAGCGCTCTTACATACAAATATAATTCTAAAACATATTAGATTAATATTTATATTTGCTATCTTCACTGCAATGCTTTTGTTAAATATAAAGCATATGCATCATCATAAATACAGTTTACATGCTGAATTAATTTTCCTTTTATTTTAAAACTACATAGAGAAAATTAAGAGGGATTTTCAAATTTCAGTTTTCAAATATACCTTTATTCTTAATAGTTCAATTTCCTTAAATATTGGCACCGCTACAGCGATTTTTATATTTATATATCCCCACTCCTAATAGCTCGATTTTTCTGATTTTCAGGAGCTATTTTGTTGTTTTATTTAGATGGTATATAAATCTAAATAAAAGAATTTTTTTCTGCGAAAAAGGAAATGTTGCTGCTAGAGTAAATTTTCAATTTTGGGTTTAAGGAACCGCTCCTGATTTCACTAATTTTTCGAAACTTTTTTATTTGATTTTAAAGGTATATACCGAGTTTTTTAAGAAAAAAAAACAAATATTGATGCTGCGAAAGCGATTTTTAAACTTTTGGTTTCAGGTGAACCCTCGCTCCTAATGCCCCGATTTCCTCCATTTTCAGAAACTATTTTTCTTGTTTTATTTAAATCCTGTGTACGGAATTTCGTTGCGAAAAAATAATATTAATGTCATTAGATCGCTTTTTAATTTTTTATTTCAGGCAATACCCCCTTCTAATTTTCAGTTTTCACTAATTTTCAGAAATAATTTTTTTTCTTATTTCAATTGCATATACCGAGGTTCCTTTAAAAAAAAACTTTAAAATGCGACCGCTAGAGAGACTTTAAAAATTCGCTTTAACCTTCATTATTTTTTTAGATAATCCTAATAATCTGATTTCATTAATTTTCAGATACTATTTTTATTGTTTTATTTAAATGGCATATGCTGAGTTTAGTTGTGAAAAAACAAACATTGGGGCTGCTAGAGCAATTTTTAAATTTTGGGCTTCTGGTTAACCCCCACTTCTAATGGCCCCATCTCCCTAATTTTCAGAAATTATAATTTTTCATTTTATTTAAATGGTATATACGGAGTTTAGTTGCAAAATTGCAAATATTAATGTCGCTAGAGCGAATTTTAAATGTTGGGTTTCCCAATAGTCCAATTTCACTGATTTTCGTAAAATAATTTTCCTACTTTGTTTCAATGGCATATCCCAAGTTTCCCTTAAAATTTTAAAATTACAGCCGGAGTTATTTTTAAATTTCACTTTAACCCCCCATATTTTTCAAGTATACCCCTGGTTTATAGGTGGAAGTAAATAAAGTAATTTACTTTATTTTGATTAAATTATATTGCTTTAGTGAAAGTGGAGAAGTTTAATAATTCATGTTGTTTTATATTTAGTTTAATTATGAGAAATATTATTTTTAAACAATTTCAGCTTCTTAAAAACCATTTAAACATTTTCTAATGTCATTTGTAAACGTAATACTACGTAAAAGTTTCTTATTTGCTATTGGCAGTAATAGGGAGATTAAGGCCGCCATTTTTTTCCACATTGGGCTCTGGTAAATGTAATTCTTGACTTAACCTAGCCAAATAATTGACTAAAAACTTCTCAAACCGACCAACCTAAACTGGATCTAATCTAATTCTGCTGGAGCTTCTGTAAAATTATTTTCGATTTCTTAAACAAAAATAAAGAAAGAATAAGATATCAATTTATTAAAGTGATACATAAAGTTAAAACTTTTTGCCTCATAATATGGCTATTTTTATTTTATGCGTTCAACAGTATCTCGTTTAACAAGGAATGTTAAAATACCCTTCCGAGTTAGTAAAATAAGCAATAAAAAAACAAATATAAAATGTGATTGTGAGATTGTATTATTTCCTCTACTGATTGCTAAAAGTATAAGTTTCCCTAATTGATAGAAGGACGCATTCTTTTATACTGAAATGTGAGAATACATTTAACATCGTCCGCATATTGTGCACAAAATATGACTCTTTCCATCCCAGTCTCTCAGGCTCATGGAAACGTCTTCAATCTTTCACTTTTACAGAGGGTGCCAAAAAAAATGCATACACACTTCAAGCAAAGATAAAACTGTGTTAACATAACAAAACTGAATTCACACAAACAGAAAATGATGAGCACTGATCATCTCTTAGACTTTTACAGTTCCAACAGTTGCTCAAAATGCTCACTATGGGCGTCGATACACTTCTGAATACGTTGAACTACTGATTGAGCAACGTTTGCGAAAGTGTCCTCAGCGATTGCAGCACATGCCGTTTCAATTTCTTCCCGAAGTGCTGACAGTGTAGCTGGTTTTCTGCGGTATACAACATCCTTAAGAGTTCCCAATAGTTGGAAGCCCAACGGAGTGAGATCTGGAGAATGGTTCTGTTTTGTACACACATTTTCAGTGCCTTTGAACTTCAACAACATTCTCGGTTTTCCAATACAACTTCAAAATTGCTTTCCGCTGTTCAAACGATAATCTTGACTCAATTTTATTGTAGCAACGCTAGCATAACGTAATGTAAGTCACATCTGTTTACAGAACATCATACTACACATTACTGTTGTTTTTCGCTTCAACTTTGAAATATATTAAATAGATATCTACTGTGAAAGTTTGTATACAATTTTTGACACCCTCGGTATATTGCAATTTTTCTGGAATCTTGCAAAATGGTTTTTATATTGCTCAATAACTTCATTCACATTTGGGTTGCACTTCTTGTTTTCCCAGTAACCTCTGCAAAGCATGTACACAAGTCACATGCATCATGTTTGGGTGCAAGGCTTTAGTGTCGTAAACATGGGGTGCGGCATCGGTCGCCCTGAAAAACACTTTCTTTTCCTCGTACTCACCATTTGACCACAAAATTCCTGAAAATGTAATAAAAATCAGATCTAAAATTAATCTACGCTTGATTAAGACAAGTAAATGCTGATAAAAGCATGCAAAATGACAAATAAAAAATTCAATATCCCCCAGCATTTAATAAAGGCAAGCTATGAAGGGTATTGATTGAAATACATTAACAAATCTTGTGATGTTCTGGTGATGTAGTGGTAACCATACTTGCCCTTTAAACCAAAGATCGCGGGTTCGAAACCGGCCAGGATCGATGGATTTTTTCCTAAGTATGGCTTCCTTCGGAAGGGAAATAAAGCCGTGGGTCGCGTGTCGTACATTTACGGCACGATAAAGAACCTCAAGCCTGAAAGTAGCAAAATTTGTCGGCCGTTTCACTCCCTGAATTGAATGGGACGCTGATGATCTGAGATGTTAAAGAGCGTCCGTAATTAAAAAAAAATCTCCGGCGTTAAGTTCCAACAATCAAATTAGCTGTGCTTTCTCCCTTCTATCTTTAGTTTTATCCATGCACACTATGTTCTCTAATATCTAATCCGATTTTTTCAATTACCTGTAGAACCGTTATTATTGTTGCGGGGGAATACCGACGGAGATTAATTTTATTTATTTAATCAAATGACTAGATATTCTTCTTGCAATGCCCCGGATCTTGAAATCAGGAGTTTGACGTTTCCTATTTCTCTGGTACCAATGCAGAGGCTAGGAATCTCAGAGGAAATGAACTGTTTTAAATGACGTAATGGCATTAAGGAGGGAAGGGGCTTCTTCAATAGAATAATATTAATTCGGCTCTAGTTGAACTTTCGATTTATTGAAGGATTTAGGAACATGCTAGACGTCTGTCGTGTTGTTATAATTCTGGTTCTATCTGTACTGTATCATTTACCATCTGTTTGTAATTCACTGCCTTCATTTGTGGTTTTACTCGCTTTAACATAATTTTGAAATCCGACGGTCACCTGTACACTTTATAGTAACACTAATCACTTTACCGTAAGACTTTACGGCAATATTAATTGGACGGCTATAACTTAGCGATAACGGCGTTACTCTTACTATATCACACTACTGACCCTCTCTGGTTACTCTTACACTTCTGACTGACCGTGACTGAGCGACTGCTTAACTGACAGATTGATTCGGTTGCTATTTTAATTTCACCATACACTAAAGGTTTGCGTTAGGGCACGTTTCGGCTATATGAGCGGAATACCTTTGAAACTGTCGGAAACAGCTAAAACACCTGTTTCTGCATGCGGAGTTTCTTTTGATGACAAGTGCTGTTACCTATTGAACTCACATTTCTTGGTTTTCCATGTCGAGGCAATAAAAACATTTGCGCCCTGATGTCGGCAACCCTTTATGGATGGCTAGCAATCGGAGGAAGGGTCATCCCTCTTAAACAAAAGAAGAGAACCTTTAGAGGCAAATCATATTGTCCTAAGACTTTCTACAGACAAGAGAAGGCCAGCATGTCCCTCCCTTTCACAGACACATAATAAAGATACACACACGCTCACGCACGCACGCACGCACACACATGCACACACACACACACACACACACATATATATATATGCACTGTCAATCATAATATTACAGAAAGATAACTTGAATATATTTATTAGTCAAAAAGACATATATGTATACATATACTATCAATTATAATATTAAAACCTGTTCATAATTGTAATATTGATATCCTTGTTTACTATATCATTCCTGACCTTGTTAAATCATACCTGAAGTTAAATTGAAATAATTTATTATTATTATTATTATTATTATTATTATTATTATTATTATTATTATTATTATTATTATTATTACCATCCGAGGCAATTATTATTAAAATAGAGAATTTTGAGACAACAATTCCTGCTTCACCTGCAAGAATCTAGAATATATACTCCGTTAAATTTGATATTATACGAACAATTTGTTTGCTTTGAAAAAAATAAACAAACAAATAAAAGAGACTTGCCTCCTGTTAGAAATCTGGTAGGCAAGTAGTATGCACTTCCATGGTAAATTAATGGCAATCAAGGCATTGAATAACAAAAATATATTTTTCAACGTTAAAGTAGTGCATTGCTAATCATATTTAATTATGCCTGCTTCTTATTTTAAATTCTTTTAATATGCTCAGCGGTATTCAAGTTTTACATAATCAATACCTTTGTCTGTTGAAAAGACATGCATGTCAATGTGGGGATAATAAAATCGGAATTACGTGTTTCAAAAGAATAGAGTACTAAATTTTTAAATTCTCCTTGTTAGTTTATTAAATGGAACTGAAAACACAATCAATATACCTAAATATTTCAGCAACTCTTCTGAGGAGCTAGAATTCCTTGTAGGAGGGGGAAGGGGTACTCCGCCGGCGTCGGGGTGCTTCTGGAAACGATGTTAAGAGATACCCCGCCTACTCCCTGTCTCACTACCCTTGACTCCTGGTGTTTCTCAATCTCTCTGTTTCCCTTCCTCCCGGATGTGTTCCCATTGTGAGCGTAGGCATAACCGCCAGCCCTTGAGCCTGCTGAAATATCGAAAATCCCCCCACTGTCCTTACTTAACAATATGTTCAGATGTTGCAAGAGGAGATTAATCCAGAATTATAGTGAAGTTATTTTAGATACGTGAGCGCACTTGCCTGTACTTGCTGCAGTCGCCGCAACGAGAAAAGGACAGTTAAGAGTCGCAGAGCGTAAAGTTAGTATTTTTATTATAGTATTTATACTATTACAGAAAGCTTAAAATGATATTGTATTTAAAGCTAACATATGCTATAAGAGATGTTCCAAAGCATATCCCTCAGCAGCAATACTTTGCTACTGTATACGTAGGAAATTGGTGTATTTCATCTTTTCTTTCGTTAGAATATGGCGGTTCGAAACACGGCTCTTATCATTGATACTATCTCTTCTAATATTTTAACACTTTCCCTATTTGGAACACGATTTTCAGGGCATTTTATTAAAAATCGCCTTACTGCTTCTGTGCAACAATCCATTTATAATGCGTATTGTACATAAAACCCGTTCTCTAAGACAACACTTATGTAGTACCAAAAGTAAAAAAGATAATTAGTACACATTGAAAGCACCTAGTAATACACATACGCACTGACACGACCTCCTTAACACTAAGCATAGACTGCTACCTTCACTTGTTTAATACGATTTAGTGATTGACTTTTCCCAGTACGGAACACGCTCTCTGCCGGCTCTTAAATCAAATAAACCTCACTGTAAAATACAGCTTCCGTATTGTCGAGATAAGATTGATAAAATAACAGGATGAAGCATCGCCTCTTTATGTTTTAGAGGCAAGGCACTTCATATATATGAATGATTTGCCCATTGTACAATAGTATGGCAATCCGAGTTATTTTAACTCACACCTACCACATTTCGTTTTGGAATATCGTGAAAGATGAGTTTTTACTAAGAATCCGTGTGATCTGAATCACTTACAACAGGTTGACCGAACAGTCGTTCCAGAGCCTGGATATGAATCGTCAGTTGTCATCTGTGAATCGGTGTCCAAACGATGTAAATTGTGTAAACTTTGTAACGAAATGTCCAATAAAATATGAAATTCATATTCTTTCTTGTATTTTTTTATGAAACAGGCTTTTATCTCATCCTTTGTTTAGAACATAAGTAAATTACGTTACAATTATCATTTTAATATAATATAAAAATGAACATGTTATTTATAAATTTGAATTTAAAAATGTTTTTAAAAACACCAAAGGGACCAAAAAATGTATGCACACTTTGACAGTAGATATCTATTTAATATATTTCAAAGTTGGACCGAAAAACAACAGTAATGTGTAGTATGATGTTCTGTAAACAGATGTGGCTCACATACATTATGATTGCGTTGCTAGTTGATAGGTAAATCAACAATGAACAAATGAAGCCAGATTATCGAAAATCAACAAAGAACAAACGCAGCCAAAATTATCGTGCGATGTTCTATAAACAGATGTGACTCACATTACGTTATGTTAGCGTTGCTACAACAAAATGGAGCCAGTGAGACTGGGATTAGCAGAACCAGTCATATTATTAAAAGAGTAAAGTTGAAAATTTTCATACCAAAACTTTTGCATGCACTAAATGAAGATGACCCTGAAAAAGGCATGTGCTGCAATCGCTGAGGACACTTTCGCGAACGTTGTTCAATCAGTAGTTCAACGTACTCAGAAGTATATCGACGCCGATGGTGGGTATTTTGAGCAACTGTTGTAACTGTAAAAGTGTAAAATGATTAGTGCTCATCGTTTTCTGTTTATGTGAATTCAGTTTTGTTATGTTAACAGAGTTTTTTATTTGCTTGAAGTGTGTATACATTTTGGCACCCTCTGTATAAACACAGCACAGTATCGAATACCAAAAGAAATTTTCGCAAAGTCATATAGGCGTCACTAATTTAAAATATATTAATAAAATACATGTATAACTCTTTGAAAACATGTTACTGAAAGGAGCAAGAGCATAGAACCATTTATAATATTACATTTTAAAGTTATATATTCAAATTTTTCACCGCCAAATTATTTATTTTTTCGCAGCATGATGCACGCTCCCTGGAACCTTTTAGATGACAGTGCGTCTACTGTACGCTAGAGTATTATCTCGAAATATTCAACGTTCTACATACAGTCGGTCAATAATGAACAGGCTGCATCATCAGCATAAAGTGAAGCAGGTGCTGACTTTATTGATTCGAGGAGCGTCTTTATCAGTTGTCATCATATCATCGCTGCGTCGTCGGTGAACTGTTAAATATGGGCGAGAGAACAGTATAGAGAGATGAAAGCCGGTACTGCTTTACGTTGGTCGCTATTATTAGCCCGAAGAAACTTCAAAGCAGCCGAAAATGCATTATTTACGCGTTTTGCACTCATGTGAAGCCCTGAGTTTGTTTTTGTGGCAGTGTGTTTCATATTATGTTAATTTGTACTCTTACACAAATTGATAAGAACCGATTTGCAGTTTACTCTGGTAAGTACAAGTAATAAGACACTTAACAGCTTTGTAAATGTGTGCTAGATTAAACAATGATTAAGATTGTATTTTTACCTAGCTTGGACATGAAGAAAAACCGGAACTATCCACTACTACATCTTGGTTTCCTACTTCCACCCGTGATATTTATAGTGTTTTGTTTGTTTTATGTACATAACAAGCTGTATTTTAGTGTAAATAAGAGTTTCAAGATTTAACATTAGTTAGTTAATTACAACTTATAGCTATTTTTAAATGTTCTTTCTACAGGAAAACTATGTCAAGATTTTTAAAGATTATTACTATTATTATTTTATTATTATATTATTATTGTTATTATTATTATTATTATTATTATTATTTCAGAATAAATATTTCCAATATTCAAAGAATTTACATTTGTAACAGTACTCGCCAAGAGAAAAATATGGCAAGGACAATGATGAAGCATTAAATAATATCATTGAATACAATAAGGCCGGGTTTATTTATAAACCTTTTCATTTTTCACGTTAAACCCTTCAGGAATTATTCAATTTTCCTTTTACTTGATGATCAATTATGTAATGAGCCTAAGACTTTATGACAAGGCTCGAATACATGGTGTAGTGCCCTGTGCTTTATATGTTCAAGATATAAGACATAGCCAGGAAGAGTAATCATTCAGTATCAAATAACCAAATTGTTTGGACTTTCATATGCTTGGTTAGCATTAATGCAAAATGCTATCTCCGGATTCGGAAAAACGGGCGTATGCTAACAGGTTTGGGGAGAGGAATTTGTGCCTTCAGACACAAAATGAGAAGTATACAGGCGCGAACATTGAAGGACTTAACTCTCTACAACCACATCCAGTCGGATATGCAGTCAATATGTTTCTACACGCTTTCACCAGATAGCGTTATTCCCTCTCCTCACCACGGCAGACCATCAACAAGCAAACAAAACATAAATTGTGTGCCGTTACTACGTAAAAAATGAACTCATTACAACTGAAAGAACATGGGGGGGTGTATAGGAGTGGATAAAGTCGATTTGAAAGAATAGCAATGCATTATACCTCTATTTAAAATACATATAAAGTCAACCGATTTTACCCTACATTGTACCCGGGTTTTAACCCCGAAATAAAATTCAGAATTAGTTAATACATGCCTCTGTAGTTAAATAATGTTGTAAAGGGCTTTCTTTACCTAGTTCATTAAAATTTGAATTTTCAACATTACTACTTTCCGCTTAGCTACCCGGTTTTACCTCACGTTTCCCCATTTCTGCATTTTTTATAAGCTTGTTAATGCCCGTCTTTAACGTAAAATACATCTACAACTGTCTTCAACATTTTTCATGAGTACCCTTAAAACACTTTGCCGTTTTATAAGCAATATACTTCGAAAAAATGAAAAATACAACCGAAAATACTTAAGTAACTAAAAAAAATACTTTTATATAAATCACAGTATAAGGAAAATTGAAATCACCTTTCTAGTCCAAAGAAGAAGCAATAACAAAGATATATATATACTTTTTCTTCTACAAACAGTCTTGTAAACTGTCGTTTGTGTTTGGCATTTATTTTTACATTTATGCATCTTTGATTTAACTATAAACAGAATTAAAATTGCCCATTTTGACTAATTAAGCTATTATTCAATCTGTATCGCAACATTTCGCAGCAGTATGATAGAAAGTAACTTAACGCATATTAAACAATTGCATGGAAGCTATATATATATATATATATATATATATATATACATGCATACATACATTCTTGAAAGTAAAGGAATTTAATTAAAAATATTACGAACTTTGTTCATTTCTGTTCTAAAATACAACTGTTTTTAACATATAAGCCCAAGAACATTTTGTTGAGGAGAGAAAGAGAGAGAGGCAGATAATTTCACAAAATCGTACATGCCAGTTTAATAAGCAGAAGCAAGTAGCACTCAGTCGATCCTGGTGATTTAGTGCCTCTTAGACCCAAGATCTTGGGCTCAATTCCGGCCATGGTGCTCTGTAAATTGTGGCAGTTCGTCTTAAAAATTCAATTCAGAAAAAGTAATGTAGATGATGAAATGGTTTAGATTAAGAGGAAATTCTGCTGAGAATATGTTTGACTGGACCCGATAGATTTTTCGATTGTAAAAATCCTAAGTATGGCTTTCTTCGGAAGGGAAGCAAAGCCGTGGGTCCTGTGTCGTACATTCGCGGCACGCAAAAGAACCTCAAGCCCGAAAGAAGAGACCTCTGAGCAAAAAGTGTCGTTCACGCCCTGAATTGAATGAGACGCTCATGACCTGAGATGTCAGGGAGCGTCCTTAAATAAAACCAAATTAGTAGCACTCTTAATGCCTTGGGCGGTAACGTAAGATAACCTCTCCTCGTTTTTTGTTTATTCTCCTCTAGCGTGAATTTGAATGTAAATGAACCCTTGCTGCAGCGTTTTTGGTTGAAATATTACTCTATATAAGCCCTTGCAACGACGAAAAGCAGTAAGGCAAGGTGTATCACTTCCGACAGCCCTTTCTTCAGGAAAGAATATTCGTGCTGCAGTTCAGTTAAACTACAAAACATTGATCATTCCTACTGGCTCTTCATGGAACGTTTTTGTATAGAAAAGTTAGTTATTACTTGATCACATTTCAAAGTTCATGCACAAATAACGTGACTATGCTCATAGATATTTATCAGTTATTTTTCTGAATCTTTGAAAATCAGTAACAAGGAGACAGGAAGAACATAAATCACAAATTTCAAGCTTCGGCTCAGGTAATGTGAGCGTACCTACCCACCTGGCCTTGGCCTACCGCTACATACGATGAATAATGTAGGATGATAATGTCTAGTGGCTATAGTTCTTGACTGTTGGCCGGAAGGAATCATTTTTCGATTTCCGGTACCTGCTTAGAACATTTTAAACCCAGGGAGGTCTGGAACGAATAATTGGGGAGTTGGCTGATGGAAAGGTGGCATCCTTCGATCAAGAATGCCGTATGGTAGGCGACCGGTGGGGTGCAACACTTCCCTCTATCAATGAAGTCGTAAGACGGAGGTAGAGGAAGCAGAGGTCACTGTGGCAAGCCATGGCACGATCTCGGGTTGTAGCGCCATTGAAGAAGCACGTAAGAAGGTTGCGTTGTAACTGATAAAAGATAGGGAGGTGGGGATCTTTGGGTTCCCATCTTCGATTAGTAGGAAGTTTACCCAGTTGGAGTCATTTATTAATACTAGCCGCATTTCGCAATTGTACGTGTCCCATAGGCACTAATGAGAAATGATATGTATTATCACTGTGTTTCAAAGGGGCGTTAATGCTTGTAGAATCAAGAAACAAACTCAACTGCCTGGCTCCGTGCTATTTAGGCAACTTGTCTGCCTTGGTTTAAATGTATATGACAGATTGCGGGTGCGAAAGAAATCCCACAACCATGTACACCATTCTCGATCAAAGTCGTGCTGATCCAGAGTTACTGAAAGGTTATCAGACTTTAACGGCAGTTAATTTTCGTTCACTGAGCCGCAATCAGCTGACCGGGCGCTAAGCTGCTAAACGATAAATACTCAAAAGAAAGCATCTGGTTGTGTAGTCAAAGAGGTTAGTAATATGTGCTCCTTTTCCGGCGTTGAACCGGCTTCTGCGGCTAGTACTACTAGTGAGTTATAACCAGCAGTTGATCGCACACAGCAGTCAGCAACAGCCATGCGGAGAAGGGGCATTGTTTATTTATTTATTTATTTATTTATTGAAGATTTCTACCTGCTCACGGTAGGGATGGTGTGGATATGAGGTTTCTTCTTAATGGTTTTTTTGATACTGTAAGAATTAGTGTCTAATTTAGTTTCGCTGTTTTGGAATTACTGATTTTTGTAAGTTTTTCTCCCTAACAACGTTTGGTGTTGAGTTCGTTTCATTCAGGCAATTGGGACAGTTATTTTATTTAATAACGGGAAATTTGTCGACTATCAAAGATCTGGTGGGGAGGGGTTTTGTTTAATTGATTATACAAAATATTAATTAAAATTTGGTGGGTTAGCATACTTTCACGGGTGAATATTGTTTTTATTGAATGATGGATGTGAAGCATGATGTGTGTTTGTAAAATAAATTAAAACAAATGGGAAAAAAGGATATTACAATGAAAAAAATTGTTATTATGCGAAAAATATTGCTACTAAGCAAAAATTATTTAACTTTGCTAAAAGAAATAGGTCGCCGCTGTGTACATATTACTGTTATGTTGCAATACTAAAGCGCGTTAATTTCCAGTCTTTTTGGAAAAAATATAAAATAGCATATCCTAAACGAACTGCTGTGGTGTTGTTTCTAGCTCGGATTCTAGTGACCTACTGAGCGTGGATAAAGTTGCGTTGGCAGTCAGAAGATTTCTACCTCAAACAGGTTTCTACCTGTCTCGCCACCACAAGGGTTGTGTCTGTCTGAAAGTTTTCTCATCCCCCCCCCCCTGGGTCTGGTATATTTCTTACCTGTCAATATTTTCCCTTGGGTCAGCCTGTTAATGGATTTGCGATGTTTTCCCGCCCCAGGGTCTGGTATTTCTGACATAATAGGTTGGTGTCTGTTAAATATATTTCCATTTTTTGCAAATACCTGTCTAAAGGGCTTTTCTGTTGGAATTTTTATCTAGGGTCAGGTATTTCTTACTAGTCTCTTCTCTCACTTCCACTGCCTCAGCAGGAAATGCGAAAAACCAAGATGGTCGTGAGGTATCACGCATGCGCATTGGTGACTGAATCGTTGAAAAGATAAGTTTTTCAGTATAAATGCAAGGCACGATTTATCAAGTTTGGGAATTATAATAACTCCTGTTCCTGGTTTTGAAATACGTAATGCATCAACTAAAATGTATCAGTCATAAAGAAGAAGAATTTTTTACTATTTTAGCAAAGCTATATGCAGTATTGCTATTGCATTATCAGTTCAACATTTGTGTGATGAAATATGGATAAGAACTGGTAGGTAACTAAGTGTAGTGAATATTATTGTAAACATTGTGACAGTTATAGGTATACTCAAATCCATAATTTGAGTTGTATTTGGAAACCATACAACGCGCGGTACAGCAAAACATCTAATAGATATATTCCTGTGTGATTACAGCTTTTAATGGTGTTTAACGCCCGTTTTTACTACTGAGGCACCACAGGCGGTGTATTTACAGTGCCAGACTCTTACGTGTTTATAAACTCTATAATATACCAATTCCGTACATACATGTGCAAAAACATTGCAGGTCAGTTTACGAATATATTTGTTGTGCAACTTCCAATACTTTTAGATAATTTCTCTGTTTAATATGCATGTTTACATAATTCAACGTATCTTTTTAAATTTCATGTAACGACATTTTTCTAAAACAGAAATATGTCAAGTAGATTTCAATGTAAAAGTGTAAAAGTCCTTTTAGTGAATACAGCCATTTTTATATTTGTTTTTGGGAGCCATTTTTTTTTTACCAACGGCACATTTGTCAACTTTTTACTTGAAGCTATACAACTTAGAAACATCATTATGGAACAAAATGAACTGTACAGCTGTTCTACAAAAATCCGGTATTTTTATCCAAAACGTTTGTACTACCAAGTACATTTCCACAATATTACACTGCCATTTTTACATATGTATAACTGAGTGTGCAAATGCAAACGCATCTAGTGTATTTCTTGTTTGTACATGTTTCATCCTGATTTTCAGTAGTTTCTTAAAGTTCGTTAAATTATTTCGGAGTTTGCGCACAACTCCAATTATAGAGAGGGGCTGCCACAATAAAATATTAGTAGAAAATTTAGTAAATTTGTCAAAACATGTCGTATACAATGTTTAACTTTACAAAGAATATTTTCTCCCGTGATTCACTTTTAACACACGACAATGAAACAAAAATATGTAACTTTTTGTAAAAATAAACAATGTTGCGCGTAAAAATAATTTTGTAGACCGTCGCAGTGCTTACTTACTTACTTACTTTTTATGCTATAACTAAAACATAATTTCACGCGGTATGTGACATTTACTAGCTTCCCCTTTTTATCTGCTAAAGAAATTTATAAATGTAAGGAGGTGAGCATATTGTGTGGCTATAAAATACATTTTAAATAAATAATAAAAAATATTTCTCACATTGAAATAATAAACTGTAAGTAAATTTGTTTTGCTATTTTCCAATAGAAACCGTACGAAAACATTTTACCTTCAAGTAAGGTGGCGTGAAACTATTTCCGCCTGTGCCATCTGACAGGATATTAACGAAGAATAGACAAAGTCCTGGCTACTAATGCCGAGGGTTGGGGAGAAGGAAATGTCACGTGAAGTGGTGAGTAGTGCAGGTAAGAAGGTGAATTGGCTCTGCGTACTGATTCAATATAAGGAATCTTTCTGGGAAGTAATAATTCATTCACAGATATGTTTTGGAATAGAAATTAAGTGTTTTAAAGCATTCAACAAAACTAAAAACATGGCTGTTTTCTGTATTTGACGATTTGCATTGATAATTTTTTAATTCTATTTAACTACTTTTTTCTTCAAAAGGCCACATTATTATAAAGCTCAAAACTGTTGCTAAAATATGTAATTAAAGAATATTCCCACTTTCTGTAAATTAATAATTCATTCAAAGGCACGTTTTGTAATAGAAATTAAGTGTTTTAAATCGTTCAACAAAACAAAAATTATTGCTGTCTTCCTGTATTTAAAGGTCTCTGGTGTACTTCTATATTCTGTAATAAAATGTGGTGTAAAGCAGGAATAATTTTTGTACCAGTGTTTAAAAAGGGGGTATTTTTTTTTAAAAAAAGTGATGATTTTATTCCATATATCCATTCAACTGTAACTGTGAATGTAACATTGTTATTACCGCAATGCTAGCTCTGTACACACACACACACACACACACACACACACACACACACACACACACACACACACACACACACAAGTGTTCTCTCCAACATTCACAATCGTCTGTGCATTATGGTTCACCAGGAGCTTAATATCACGTTACGGTCTACAACAAAAACATATAGTCTATAGTATTTTTCGCTCCCTATTATTCACATTAAAATATATTATTGTTTTGGTGATTTAATTTACTCACTGCGATTTGCGAAAATAATTCCGTACAACTCAGGATGAAGAAATCATCTATTCGCGATAAAAAAAAAAACTCTGGAGGCATTGAATCACACTCTAGGCACCATTTGACTTGCAGCTGCCATTCTAACCGGTTCTATTTGTTGTATTCTTGGCGACATCACGCTGTTATCCAAAATACGGCCTATCGGTCTAATCCAACCTACACACTAACGACTCGACTGCATGTTGCTTTGCGTTGTGTTAGAGGCGATAATATAAACTGAAATGGTATTAGGAATTCAGAGGCACGCCCGCACACACACACAGCTACCACATCTACATAAAATGGGAAAATGCTTAAATCACATACATGAATTCATTATCCCACTTTTAAAATATTGTTGTTAACTAACAGAATATTATCTTTTGGGGAAGTGAAATTTGGGTTTTTTACGGGAAAAAAGCACGCGCATACACTTACTCCATGTCATAAAGTTAAACGCAATGAAAGGTATGGAATGTTGCTTCGGAAAGGTTATATTTTTATTTTGAGAAAATGTCTTTTGCAAGCAAAAAAAAAAAAGTATAATATTTTCACACAGTGATTTACTATTACTACAGCGAATAGAGAGAGAGAAAAATATATTGCAGCACTTAACTCTTGCACATTAAGGCACTCGTTTTTTATAAAATGGTATTCACTTTAAAAAAAAGTCCTTTGTTAAGGATCGGTTATCTTATTATGAGGTAAATTTTGCGAATTATTACACGGCAAAAATGAAGAAGAAAAAACATACACTTACTCAGGTCATAAAGTTAAAAGCAATGAAATGTACAGAATCCTGTTCGGGAAAAATCAGATTTTAACTTTGAGAATATATTATTTTGCAAGAAAAATATATTTTTCGTTTAATGATTTGCTATTACGAAATAATTAAATAAAAGAGATTATACCTTGAAGTAAGAGGCATTAGAAGTGGTTCAAACATGCTATGGATGCTCTCCCAAAACACATGGCGTTATAATTTTATCTTTAAACCAACACAAGTAGAACTTTATGTTGGCATTAGACCGAATATCAATCCGCCCCGGGCAGTGAGCATTAATACCGGCAGCATGTCGGAACAAACTTTTCCTCTCGGACATCTGAAAATAGGTGAAAATGTACACGTCATTAGAAACAAGTCACATATTAGGTGTATTTTATTGTAAACATAATGAAATAGACTAAAAGTAGTGGCTAATATAAATTAAACATGCATTTACTGTAATTAAACCTAATTTACTTCGTAAACAAAAAACTAATTGCAACACACTCTGCGATCAATTTTCAAATCAGATTTTAAAGTAAACAGTGCCTTACAAATTGTAACATAGGTGCCTGTAAAAATTATGAATGAAATATAAAAAATGTAGCATAGATGTCTCTAGAAAAATATGAATGTAATAAAAATGTGTAAAAAATTCCAGGACATTAGAAAACATTAGAATTTAGAAGTGTAACGCCTTCACATTGAATAAAGGTAGAAACTACTTTAGGAAGAAAACTTCCGACTGCCAACGCAATTAATTTTACTGCATACATTACAAAAAAAAAAAGCCAAAAAATCATATTAAGGCAACACTAAAAGCAAGTATTATAAATCCACAGTATACCCTCATATATTTGGCACCTAAAACATGTTTAATGTTGTACAACCAAAAATGCTACTTGGGACCGTAAAAGAAATGTTCTAATGAAAGGAATGAGACTGAACTGATTTACACAACTCAGCTGTATCTGGTTGAATTTGAGACAGCTGGAGCCGCATTGAGACGAGATCTGTGTTTTGTTTTAGTACCTGCATAAGTACAGAATCCTGATTCACATAAATAACTAACCCTTTAACATTAAGATCATCAGCATCCAGTTCAGTTCAGGGCGTGAAACGGCCGACAAATTTTGCTCAGAGGCCTCTTCTTTCAGGCTTGAGGTTCTTTATCGTGCCGTAAATATACGACATGGGACCCACGGCTTTACTTCCCTTCCGAACGAAACCATACTTAGAATTTTTACGCCCCGAAAAAATCCATCGATCCTGGCCGGGTTTGAACCTGCGATCTTGGGTTTAGGATGTAAGTATGGTTACCACTACATCACCAGGACCGACAATATGATAAAATAAGTAGTTACAAAGAACAGAAGGATGGTTTCAGCTTTATCAGACCAATTTAAATTCGTCTTTTAACTGATACCACAATTCAAATAGTGACTTCTTATTTGAAAAAAAATATTTTATAATAAAATATGTTAGAGCAATCAAGTGTTCATATTGCTGCATTGCCAGAGAAGTTTTTCTAAATCAGCAGAGAAAGAATTTAGCACTTAAAAGTTTTTTCTTTTGCTTTCTAATGAAGTTCTTCCGGAAAATAATTGTTGAAACTATCAAGCAAACTTAGTAGGTGAATTTGAAACTCATTTAAGATGTCCCCAAGTATGTCTGAATCTAGTTCTTCTATAAATTCTTTTGTATCTGGTTTCGCAGCATATTTCTGTATGCTTTGTGCTTCTGGCCGCCGCCACGGGTTTCAAGAAGTTGCTCGCGGGCAAACGTTCACAAGAACAGAAGACACCGAACGGTTGACCGTCTTGCCGCAATGTCCGACTGCGGAAGGTCAAGTATGCATCTCATTATTTGTATTTAATTTTTACCGACACATCATGGCAGCAAAAATTCACAATTTTAAGATTTGGTCATTTCTTTATTGCCCCAATTCCTTCAAAGAGCACTAAGTAATGTTTCGTGGAACGTCGGAGCACAGTTTGGGAACCGCTGTGGCATAGGATGTGTTCAACAGTTGAATATAGCTGTACTAGGTTCCCGAAAAAATACAAAAGGAAGCGGCAACAAACGTTAGGAACCGAAAATGTGAAATTTGATTTTTATGCTCATCTGAAAGCTGTGGATATGTTTCAGTGCGTCGTTTTAGATGAAGTATTTGTTGATGAATCTTTAAAATAACCTATTTTAAAAGACATTTTGAAAGTAAGCATTTCAATTCAAAGCGAAAATTCTTTATATTATACAACCCGACATTTAACCCAATTAATTAGTAAAATAAGTGGATCAATCGAAGTATGTATTTTACTTTCTGGAAGAACGGTCGTGCAAATGTCAAAAAGCTAAATTTCTTGTATATGTAAAATATTTCCATGAGAATGAAATGTATTAGCTTTTGAAGACTCTTTAAGTGCATGAACATTTTTATATTAATCATATTTTCAAATAAAAGTAAATCCTCAGAACTGCTTAGCAGTAACAACGGGCAATGCCGCTGCCATGAATGGAAAACATACTGGAGTGGTTAGGTTATTATCTATATACCAGGTCTGTTCAAAAATTAATCTAAATTTTTATTTTTTTAAAAAATTTTGGCTTACCTGCAACTTACTCCACTTTGTCTCCCTCCAAGTAATCTCCCCCTCTGTTGATATACAGCGTTTGAGCTTCTGAAAGTAGTCCTTTTTACGCATTTTTCGAGACTGCGCGAAATGCTGTCTGAGAATTTTGTTTTATACTCTCACCTGAGTCAAATCTTCATTCTTTCCTAGTGGATTTCGGCTTTTGAAATAATTAAAAGTCCGCATATGCTAAGTTAGGGGAGTATGAAGGATGGAGAAGAACAGTCATCTTGTTTTTGCGCAAAAGTCACGAACAAGCAATGATGAATGCACTGGTGTTGCAGGATCCGTGAACTACATCCAAGATCGCGGGTTTGAACCCGCTCAGGACCGATGGATTTTTTCGGGTGTAAAAATCCTAATTATAGCTTCCTTCAGAAGAGAAGTAAAGCTGTGGATCCCGTGTCGTACATTTACGGCACGAAAATGAACCTCAAGCCTGAAAGAGAGGCCTCCAAGCAAAATTTGTCGACTGTTTCACGCCCTGAATGGGACGCTGATGACCTGAGATGTTAAAGAGCGTCCATAAATAAATCAATCAAAAAAAAAAAAGATCCATGAGCTGTCTCTCCACAGTTCAAGCCTGTTCCTTCACTGAGTACATCCAGCGATTGACAGTTTTGTCCTCGTGCAGAAAATTGTTATTAATAACATCCTGGATGTCGAAGAAAATCATCAAACACTTTGACGTTTGACCTGGCCTGAGCTTTTTGGGTCTTGGTGAATATTTTCCAACCCACTGTGATGATTGTACTATTGACACAACAGCACAACCAAAGACCTATGTTTTATTCCACTATTCATAAAATTGTAAACTTGTTCATGGGATCCAACAACTCCTGATTATCTTTCTGTTCTTGTATCAGCAGGCGAGGAAGAACTTTGCGGCAACACGATGCAAAGCAAACCAAAGTAAAAGCTTTTCTGTCAGAGGTTAGTTGTACGGTTCTAAAGAAATGTTACACTTTTTGCCCATTTCACCTACAGTCAGGTGTCGATTTAAAAGCAGGTTTTTTACTGAGGTGTGTCCGCGATGTTGCCCCACGTTGGAAGTGCCCGATAAGACGCGGTTTTTATAAGCAGGTGTTGATTGTGTTGGACCGAGAATCCCACTTCATACCCCGGGTCGTTCAGGAGCCCGAAGTCGCCTTTCGTGTTTCATTGGTCACAGGAGGGGGGGGGAGATGGAGAGGGATGGTTTAAATTACACTTGCTTCATTTAAAACCATTGAAATGTTTATTCACACTACACTAGTTATTGGCCACCTGGTTCGCTATCTCTATGACTTTGATGGCGCGTGCTAAATATGCTGCATCTGTGTGCCTCTCGTCTACTGCCCCTGGTAAAGCGATCTGGTAAAAACAAGTTGGTATCGTTGTACTGCGTTAACTTCCTGGTCTGAACTGCGGCTTCCCTGTGGTAAAAACGATCCGGTAAAAACGCATTTTTGCTAGGCTGCTTCTCTTTATATATGAAATCCAAACGTCGCCACGTGGTTTCAAAGCTTTTCTTGGGGTTTATGGCACAGCGCCCACGACTTCCTTGAGACTTTGAAATATTTAAATAGTATTGGTGAACTATTGAGTTCCCAAATGCGCTTATTTTAAACTCATCGCCTCTTTGACGCCTTATTGGAGAGTTCCTCATCATACGATGTAACGATTTAATCGCCGACACCTGTTCCCCCTTCTACCTTCAACAAATTTTGAAGCATCTTCAGTAACTAAGACATAATAGGATCTATTGTTCGGCCACCTGCATGCACTTAGCTTTGTTATAATAGAGAGACCCGTTGCTCTACCAGCAGAAGAAACACAAAAAGGCAGCCTTTTCCCTATTATCGTAGAGTCAAACGTCAGGTAGTCATGAATACATTTTCGTAATACATGAAATGTCCCAGTTTGCTACTACAAGCTATATATTTAATAATTATTACTATTTACATTGTCTAAAAGCATTTACTCTTGGGCATGCGTGGGTGTTGGGATCTGTCAAAATTAGCGTGAATGATATCATTAATTCTGGCCGTATTAGCATTGGCAGTTGACGTCGATGATTGTTCAGGATGTGCGGCCAGCAATACCGACTCCCGATCACTTATAAACGCATAGCACTGAGTGGGGTTAAACAGTTAGCTTCGTCATCTCATGAATCACGACAAAAGATTGTGACAGGTTCTCACATCCACGTATGCCCAAGAGTGAATTTAGATAGTAATAATTATTAAATATTATATAGTTGGAAGGGGAACAGGTGCTGGCGATGACAACATTACATCGAATGATCATGAATACGCCAATAAGGAACTTAAGATTTGATGGATTTAAAATAATCGCGTTTGGGAGCACGAGAACTTATCAACAATATTTAAATATTTTGAAGGCTCAGATTCCGTGGGCACTATGTTGTGACCCCCGTGAGCTATTGTTCCCAAGTGGGAACACCTTTGAATTTAGTATATGAGGGGAAACAACTTTGTAAAAGCACATTTTTTATTACCAACATCGCATTACCAGAGACAGCAGACCCTTCACCAGATCGCAGTAGAGGTCAGTCTCCAGAAGGCATCTCCGGTCAGTACAGTACAGAACAGTAATTACTAAGTAAAAGTCGAGAGACACACAATGTAGTTGTAGAGCAGTAGATGCAATTCTAAGTTGCGTGTGTAGCTCGCGGCGTTAACGTCATCCAATGAAGCAAGTTGTGTGATTTGAACCCTTCCCTTTCATCTCCCTCCTCCGTGGCCACTAAGGCACAAAAGGCGACTGTGGACCCTTGAACGACCCGGGGTACGAAGAGGGATCCTAGGATAAATATACAACCATCAACACATCACACCATATAAAACCGCTTCAAGATTTACGAAGTTTCACGGCAAATGTAATGTCCATGCACTGTTCATATATCCTGCTTCTCAATCGTAGAACACTCACGACACGGTTGCAAAAAATGTTGCATGGAACTCGACTGAAATAAAATAATACTGCACAAGGTCTTTTGAAGACCAGAGCTAATCAGTTCTACCAATCGCTTTTTGCTATACCTACTTCTTTTTTAAAGTTTGAATGGCAAAGAATCGCGAAAAGTTTCAATTACATCAAGGGCTAATCCGTTGTATTTAGTTTGTAATACTCGGGACAGAGGTCCCAGCACAAAACTATTTCTACATACACAAGTTTGCGTTCAAGCGGAATTCGTCTGCAGTAAGTTTTCCAGCTTTATGCTTTATATAAAGTTTCATCAATAATCTCATGCAAGATATTGTAGTGAATCAAAATAGATCCCAAAGTTAGGTTACTTGGCTAACGTATTAATTTCCGTGAGGAACTAAATCTGTCAATGCAAGGTAAGAGTCCATCACATTTCAGTTTTTGATCGTGCCAAAAAACAAGTTTGGGGATTTCTTCGAAATGCTAACATGTTTACGAATGTGAGGAAGATAACACTTAAAGTTAATATGCAAAGTATGTCACAGTAAGTTGTTCTGCAGTTTAATTTTAAGTCTTTGTGCATTGATCCACCATTTACATGACAGCCTTTAGCAGTTTGCGTCATTGTACCCTGTTTCATAATGCGTGTCGCATTTGTTTTCTTTAGCAGCATCGATTTAGCGAAACTATCACATAAAATAGCACTAATGTTTAGACTAAAAGCAAAGTGGCATTATCGCAGGTGTGTCAATGGACGGGCGTGGACATTTTACCTGTATGAGGTTTATTCCAGAGTTTTCTCTTATCTAAAAACGTGGATACGGAATAAATTAGGCTCTAAAGAATGATTCCATACACACACAACCATTGCCAAGCTATAATTAGTATCATAATTGCCATAATCAGTTCCATTCTCGCGTTTACTGGAACTCAAGCAGAATTGAAGCAAAACAAAACAAATAGGAGGGAAAAGAAATAAAGCTGAGAATTGTTTTTGTTTCAGATGTGGAGATTGCAGATGAGGAGGGAATGAATAATCCAATAGTAAGACATCGTCCGGATACTTTGGAAGAACTCATTGCTGCCACAAAGTTCACAAAAGAAGAAATCAGATGGGTCTACAGAGCTTTCAAGCAGGAATGCCCCGCTGGTGCAATCAACGAACAAACTTTTAAAAATATATATGCACACTTTTTCCCTTTAGGAGGTACTACGATTTCTACTTTAAGGTCTAAAGAATGCCCGCAAGTATTGGGATGATTAACTCAGAAAGGAAAACTTCGTGCCTATTTCTCGCCTTTATCATATAAGAAGCGCGTGTTATTATCATAATAAACATACACATAGAAATATGCTATACGCTTTATATATATTATTCTGGTTATTGTCATTTATTACAGTACTGAAGTGTATAAAACAGTAATAATATACATATTAATATAATGCACATAATTATGTGCTAAACGCATTCTAAGTCTTAACACAATATTAATAAAAATTAAATAATAATATAGGAAAGAAAGCAATATTTCTATTCAATTAATTATATATATGAAATATATTTAAGGTAGATTGGATTGGTAGAGACGGAAAAGGACATTTCGTTACTTAGCCTTGCTCAAGGGCTAACCGTGTGTGCCTATCCCTCTTAGAGAGGAAGGGGATGCTTGGAGACAAGAACAGCCAGAATCCAGGGGGGGTCCCTAACATTGAACATCCTGAAGTTCGAGCCCCTCAGAAGGGCCCCTTCCGTACCAAACGTTACGAAACACATATCACCAGCTCACTTTGCCTTAAACTTTCGACACCAACAGAATCAACGAATGAAATGGTATGAAAATTCTTGCAAAGAAAAAATTCATCCCCGTCTTCGCCTAAGCGACCACTGTCAGAATCACCCTTCATAAAGGATTTGAACACGGGATCTCTCGAATGCGAATCTCAGGTGTTACCGCCTAAGCCATCTCGCTCGATTTGGCAAATGTGGAGTTATGAATGTATAACTGTTCGTAATTAGGAACACCATGAATAGGTTGGAAAGGTATCTCTGTGGTTAAATTCATTATTGACATTTCTTCCTTCTAATTAGATATATTTTATCACAATAAGTGTTGTGATAAAGCTTGCTTTTAAATGTTCAACACATTTTCTTGAAGATATCATGCTACTGTATGCAAGTGGTAACTTTTAACATCACGAGAATATTGCTTGTTGTCCAGATATATTTGCATAATGATGACATTTGTTAATTTTTCATTTTCTCTGCTTGTTCGGCATTTTGCACCGAGTTTCATGATTATTATTGCGGTTATCTTTCCTCGTTTTCCTTTAAATACCTAGTAATTACAGTATTTTCCACTTGGGTATGGAAGGAAACATTATAAAAAATTCCCAGCTACTCCTCGTACTTGATATTGACTAGAAATTATAGGTATTGTTTTTCGAATTAGATAAAATATTTTGCGACCATCTGGAGAGAGTATAGAGATCATCATCATCATCATCATCATCATCATCATCATCATCATCATCATCATCATAGAGGGGCAATACCTATATAGTAACATCCCACCATCCCTAATCAAAATAAAATAAAAACAGGAAAATGAGAACTGAGGTGTTCATGAAAACACAATTACTATCAAATTCAATTAGGTCATTTTATTAACATCTATGAGTAACATTTACACTCAGAATGGAAGTCGACCAAGATGCCCATACCGAAACAGTTGGTGATACATCCACTCTCTTCAAGTTCTAGCTCTCCACTCAAAAGAAACGTTGAAAAACACCACGCATTAACCTACTGTGCATGTATAGATTTATTTTTCCCCAAGAACGATCCCAACCGTCACTTCTACATACTAACAGACTCAATAATACAATACATGTACTAGTTCCCCCACATTGGCTTCTCCCATAAGCCGCAATATAGGTTACGTTACTTTAGGTTAGGTTAGATCTGCATTAGAAATCGCCGGAGCCAAAGCTAAACCTAAACTTAGCGCTTTAAATATATGGGCATCGTCATCATTATCGTAATCGTAAGTATAATTTATGTATGTTAGTAATGGTAATATAATTAATAATAAATTTAGTACTATTCCTATAGCATTAATAATAACCATGCATATTTCAACAATAACTCATCTTTAATTAAATAATACTTCCTGATTCGGACCTGGAATCTTTGATGTTCGATAATAAATACCTGATCAGGTCGCACAATATGAATACATATGAGAAACATAAACATAAAAAACCCGCATTATCTTTTATGACGAATAGACACTTTAAGTAAACAAAACCGATACCCGCCGCAAAACAGTACGAGAAGTAAGGGTGCCACAAACATTACGGCCAGTAATATTTTAAATCATTTTACAAATGAAATTCAGTATTTTTCTAAGTTAGGGAGCTGAAACTTTTGTAAAAGTACTTATATATAAGAATACGATTAATCTACTTTTGCTTTTCTTTTCTTTCCGTTTTTTTTTTTTATTATTTTTTATTAATTTCGCACAAACAAGTAGTAGTAATGGACATTTTACTGTACGATTTTAGGATACACTCAAATACATACAATTGTCACATGGGCCTTACGACCGTACATGCTAATGTCGTCCTTATAGCAATCAAAAGTGCAATACTCATACATACATACATACATACATACATACATACATACATACATACATAATACACACACACACACACACACACACACACACACAAACCTACCTACACACAAATATATATGCATGCATACTAATATACAAATACTTCGATATATTTAAGTTTTCTATTAATAATTTAAATACAAATACATAGATATGAATGAAACCCTCACTCTTGAGCCCCCTTCCCTTTACTCACACCCCCTCTCCATCTCCCCCGTCGTCATTATAGCCATTAACCTTCTTTGTCGGATTTTCTCTAGAAATATTCCCAAATTGTGTATCTCTCATGCACCAACACTTCCCGGCATATGTTCAAACTTCTATTGGAATTCAGAAATTGCGGTGCTAAATGCTTTATACCTGAATTCTCCGTTTCCCTGCATTCTGTCATAATATGTCTCCAGATATCGCTTTCTCCGCACAATGAAAAAAATATAAAGCAATGTTACCGGAAATTTCTGCGAACGATACTTCAATGCGTTGAACTTGCCAGCGATTTATTTGTAACTAAAGTATAGTTCAAGAGCACACTGTCCGTAAAATCTATAACATTTTCAATTATTTAAGTAAAATCATGTTTCGCGTTCTTTTTTACCATTTGATCATTTACATTAGATATTTGAAACACAAAAACGAAAACAAATATCAATAAAAATTTTCTTTATCAAAGAGCTTGTTTGTTTTGTATTCTACAATTTCACTGGAGAGCAGGAATGAATAGAATTTACGACAACTGCTAAAATTATTGGGACGAATATTTGAAATTGAAAAATTATTCTAGGTGTCAGTTCCATTAATCCTTTATTAAATATTAACAGGAATATTAAAATTCTAAATAATTTAAAATAAATGCAATATGTTCATTACTACAATGAGAAATGAATGCTCTATGCAAAACATTGATTCACCACCTATAGAACAGTTTTTAATTTAGACGCTTACGCAACCTTGACTATTTGTAACTTACTTTTCATTTTTTCCTATAAAAGTGATAAAGATGCAGCGACTCCAGTACACTGAGCTTGGAGATTTGTTCCGATTGACAGATCATAAAACTACACCAAGAACTTTAGCACGGCAGTTAGGTATATGAATTATCGTTAGGCGGCATTTTTAAGTTTTAACTACACATTAATTACAATTTCACTAATTTCTCTCTCTCTCTCTCCCTCTCTCTCTCTCTCCCTTTCTTTCTTTTATATGTTACGACTCTAAATACATTGCATTTCTCTTATATATCAATTAGTGCGAAAAGTCTTTTGAAAAGCCATCAGGTAGAAAATTACTTTTGTAAATTTCTATAGTCGATATTTTAGAGGTCAAAGTCTTGAATAGAAAGACAAAAAAGTAAATAAATAAAAAAGAATATTTCTTGAGATAATATACTCTTAGATTAACTAATAAATCCCCTCTTGAATAGTAGGCTACATACAAACATATATTAAAATGGATTAGAATAATAATCAAAATTGTATAATTTTGTGATTGAGCTTTGTCTAGAAAAATTTATAATTCTTATTTTTTACAAAAATTCAAACGTCTGGGCACTTTTTATGTGTATACAGAGAGTGCCGAAAATGTATACACACTTCAAGCAAAGAAGAAACTGTTAACATAACAAAACTGAATTCACACAAACAGAAAATGATGAGCCCTAATCATCTTAAACTTTTACAGTTACAACAGTTGCTCAAAA
Source organism: Metallyticus violacea (assembly GCA_030762175.1). Classification (NCBI taxonomy): domain Eukaryota; kingdom Metazoa; phylum Arthropoda; class Insecta; order Mantodea; family Metallyticidae; genus Metallyticus; species Metallyticus violacea. The sequence continues at coordinate 118,333,007 of CM060845.1, read as the reverse complement.
TGCCCACCATTGGCGTCGATACACTTCTGAGTACGTTGAACTACTGATTGAGTAACGTTTGCGAAAGTGTCCTCAGCGATTGCAGCACATGCCGTTTCAATGTCTTCCCGAAGTGCTGTCAGTGTAGCTGGTTTTCTACGGTATACAACATCCTTAAGAATTCCCCATAGATAGAAGTTCAAGGGAGTTAGATCCGGAGAACGCAGAACACACATCTCCGTTGCCCTTCAACAACATTCTCGGTTTTCCAATACCACTTCAAAATTGCTTTCCGCTGTTCAAACGATAATCTTGCTCCATTTTGTTGTAGCAACGCTAGCATAACGTAATGTGAGTCATATGTCATATGTCAGAACATCATACGATAATCTTGGCTTCATTTGTTCATTGTTGCTTTACCTGCCAATTAGCAACCTATCATAATGCACGTGAGTCACATCTGTTTACAGAACATCATACTACACATTACTGTTGTTTTTCGGTCTAACTTTGAAATAAATTAAATAGATATCTACTGTGAAAGTATGTACACATTTTGGCACCCTCGGTATATATTCCTTCATTTGTATGTATCTGTTTATTCCATCTTAAAATAAAGCAAGAAACATGGGGAAAAAAGTAAAATAAAAGAAAGACTAAAAGAAAATCAGAATATCTGGTTATTCCTATTATTGAAATGAAATGTGCAGTAAATTCAGTTCGGTTATAGTGGTCAAGAATATGAAGCAGTAAAAAATCCACCATAGAGGGAAATATATTATTTGCTGACAATTTCGTGCTAGTTTGTTGCACAAAAAATATATATAGCATAAACACTGCTGATCTTCGTATCTTGGGAAACTTAAAGCAATTTTAATTGTTATAATTATTTAATTTGATAAATTATAATATTAACATTATGCTTCATTGATTAATCTGTTTTAACAATATAGACATTTCATTTTAAAGAAGAAATATTTATGAATCTAAGATAATCGTAATACTAAAGAAAAACCTTGAACGATGCTATTCTTTAGAATAACATATTTAAATTTAAAGAAATAAAAGAGTGCACAGTGCATAAACTGAATCGTGACTGGAATGTAAATACCTTTTCGTTTCCTTCCACAGATTCCAGTAGATATGCCCACTATGTTTTTGCTGCTCTAGATAAAGAACATACTGGAACTATCACATTTAAAGAGTTTATGCTTGGATTGTCTATTGTGATGAAGGGCACACTGCAAGAAAGACTTCACTGGGCATTCTCGTAAGTACAAATTGCTATGACAACTGCATGATTTCTCTCTTAATTTATTGCACTCTTGTGTGAATTAATTGCTAAGTTTTTACAAAAAGGAACAGACAATTGTGTAACAACAAAAATGTTTAATTGTATTGTAAAATTTTAAAATCTATAAATATTCTCTTGTTAAGTATAGAGAAACCAGCCTATTTTGAGTACTTCAGAAGATATTGCATTGTTAGGTACCAACATTGCTCTCAATCTGTTATTCGTAGGATGCCGTTATATATGCTCAGTGCTTGCGTGTAGATCAGCAGGATATTACTAACTTGTATATTCAGAAGAAAAATTGAACATATACGTTTATAATATAACTCATCCCGGCTTACAAACAAGCACTGAGAACGTATGGCGGCACCCAGCAACTTTCTAACAAATTGAGAGCAATGTTGCCAACTAACAATTGATTTTTTTTTAAATTCTCAAAATAAACTGGTTTCTCTATGCTTAACAAGAGAATATTCCCAGATTGTAATTTTTTCACTAATTCTATAATTAGTATAAATATAAATAGCAATTTTTTCCTAAAATTAAGCATTATAAACTTAATATATACAGAGGGTGCCAAAATGTATACACACCTCAAGCAAAGAAAAAACTGTGTTAACATAACAAAACTGAATCCACACAAACAGAAAATGATGACCACTAATCATCTTAGACTTCAACAGTTTCAACAGTTGCTCATAATGCCCACCATCGGCATCGATATACTTCTGAGTAGGTTAAACTACTGATTGAGTAACGTTTGCGAAAGTGTCCTCAGCGATTGCAGCACATGCCGTTTCAATTTCTTCCCGAAGTGCTGTCAGTGTAGCTGGTTTTCTACGGTATACAACATCCTTAAGAGTTCCCCATATATAGAAGTCCAATGGAGTTAGATCCGGAGAACGCGGTGGAAACTCAATCGGATCTCTTCGTCCTATCCAGTGACTTGAAAGATTATCATCAAGGTACGCACGTACATTTCGGATTATGATGATGGGTATATGATGGAGCATAATCTTGTTGGAAATAAAGTACCTTATTTACATAGAGTTTTTGAATGGCGGGTAAGATGGAATTATTACTCGCGGTGGCGGTTCTGTTCTGTACATACGTCTCCATTGCCTTTGAATTTCAACATTTTCGGTTTTCCAATACCACTTCAAAACTGCTTTCCGCTGTTCAAACGATAATCTTGGCTCCTTTTTGTTGTAGCAACGCTAGCATAACGTAATGTGTATCAATCACATCTGTTTACAGGCATCATACGATAATTTTGGCTTCATTTGTTCATTGTTCATTTACCTGTCACGTAGCAATCCTATCATAATGTATGTGAGTTACATCTGTTTACAGAACATCATACTACATATTACTGTTGTTTTTCGGTCCAACTTTGAACTATATTAAATAGAGGTCTACTAAGAAAGTGTGTATACATTTTTTTTTGGCACCCTCGGTATATAAAGCATTCAACTTACAGTGACCTAAGCATGTCATTAGTCAACCTATCACTTTCTGCTCTGTTTAAAAGTGGAGCCATTTTCACATACAGACAAGTACTTCTTTTGATGAATGTGGGCCAAGTGTGATTTACTGATATTCTATTTCAAGCTACTCAACATCTTAAACAGTAAAATACTCAAAGCTAATCAGTCAATAAGAGTGCACACGATCATTATTAAGCTTAAAAGCCCCCAAAGAAGCAAATGAACTGGATACTAATGGATGCTAGGTCATTAATGTTCCTTGTAATGGTTAGAACCAAAACCATTACTACCAAGAAGTAATGTAACAATATAAGGAACTGATAGAAAATGGAGCTGAAAACAAAGTAGAAAACTATTAATGTGTTCAGTAGAAGCCTTCCCATCCGAAGAAAGCTATATTTAGCATTTTTGCGCCCTAAAAACCTTTCCACCCTGTTTGAACCCGCGACCTTGGGTCTACGAGGCAAGTATACCTAGAAATCAATTGGAAAGTGCAGATGATAAGGAACTTTATCTGGGCAGTCCGAGCTCGATGTGAATAGCAACAAAGTATTTTCATAGCTCTTTCGTGTCCAGATTGATTTAGTTTCACCTAGCCCTGCTACACTAATGAGGATTTGCGGGGGCGTAGCACTGATAATGACACTCCCATCTTGTAAGAGTACATTGGCCACGCAAATCAATATTCCTCACCATTTCTGCTCCTCTACGAGTTGTCTTGTGCCCGAGTGTTTAGGGGGAGTGAAATATACATATTATCTATTCTAGAATCCAGTATATATTTATACTCGTGAACTCTAAACGTTCAATGTTTTAAAATTTACGTTATACATTCACTCAATTGACTTTAAACCAATGCGGGTACAACATTTGAAGGTGCAATTGATATATTTATGAATGCTGCCTATAGTTTTATTTGTTCTACCAATAACAATATATCACCAAAGTACTGTATTCTCGTTGCTTTGTTGCATAATATTCATATATTTTATTTGGTTGAAGGGAACGTGACACAAAAGAAATTTGTATACATTAAGATTTGTAGGGCTTTATCTTTTCTTGACAGGCTGTACGACGTAAATCAAGATGGTTATATTACGAAAGCAGATATGTTGGCTGTAATTACAGCTATCTACGACCTTCTTGGAGACAATTCATATGTAACCTCACAATGTCCACAGATACATGTGAATAAAATGTTCAAGGTATGTGCAACATTTTTCTTTTACTCTTTAGCATGTGCATTAATTACTTTTTGTAAGAGTTCCGATTTGTTCATCCAGTAAAACATACATTGCACCCCCTCCAGTGCAGAAGGGCAACATAACTGAGATTCCAGCGGAATTTTAGCGGACAGCTTGGAAAAATGCGGTTCGCAATTTGTTGTATATTAACACACATACAAACCGAAAACTAACCTCGGGTAATCCTAGAAACCGGTGGACCCAGTGGTTTGCCGAGGATCGCTACGATCTGACAGCCCACTCTCGCCTCCTTTTTGTAAATATAAATTTATAACTGATTGTGTGCTACTAAGTTAGCTGGTAAATCGTATAATGGTGGCAGAACCTACATAATGTCATCTAGCGGCAGGAATCATAAGCAACCAGTCATGACAAATGAAATAATTGAGTGCAACAAGAATCTAAGTGCTGAATGAACTATTGGGAATAATTAACGTACTTTTCATATCATGGCTTGTGCTGCAATCAGATTCTTAGCATTGCTGAAGTATGTAAAAGAGAATTTGGCTTTATTTTGGAATACGTCAACCTCCCAAGGTATGGTTTCTTATCCAATAATGTAAATATTAGAAATTCAGAAGGCTGTAGACCCTAATTCATTTGTGGTATTTCCAAAAACTTTGATGAAACCTGCAATTGCGAAGTTCATCAGGGTTACTTTGAGAAGTGTGGAAATGAAAATCGTTCAGAAAAATCACCATAACCAAATATTCGGGGTTTCATTTCTGACAGCAATTTGTCCAGTACCTTCACATAACTGGAATTGAAAGTTTTGCCTTAGATCATTTTCAGATCCAGATTCTGACTTATTAAGATTTTGAGTTCGGTTAGGCCCAGTTTTCTCTTTTTCAATATCTGTTAAACGTTTTCAAAATTTCTTTAATAATTTCATAAACACCCAATTACATTATTTCGTTTATACAGACAAACAAACAAAAGCCTATATTGCAGCCCTGAAAGTCGTTATGGATGGATGGATGGATGGATGGATGGATGGATGGATGGATGGATGGATGGATAGCCTGGGACAAAAGGATATATTCAGTACTTGACTCTTGTCCTGGCCATCTATGTCTACTCACCTAATGAGGCACCTTCGGAAGGAATGAGGTGAGGGAGAAATTGGATGGCCAGGATATACGGGCGGTGACTGCGTGGACGCAGATGAGATCTCTAACATATTTTCAGATAGAACGCCATAGCGCAGATGAAGGATCTCCCCTCTCCCCTGAAAATGTCTGCTTCCATTCCAGACGCCGGGGAGGAAATCTTTCCTACACCGCGCCAGTCCAACTGATCTGGCCATTTCGACCCAGTAACTGAACCAACGGATTGAAATGATATCAAATGGGATCATTTTATTTAAATTAATTAAGAGTCTGTAATAATCACCCTGGCTCCTTATTTCTTATACCAGATCACGTATTCCAAATTTTCACCAATAATTTCCAAGGAACGAAAGAAAATTTTACAGTGTTACATTATCATTGTTTAGATAATTATTATAATCGATATGATAATATAATAATATAATGTAATGTAATTAACAAATTAAAACTACTAAACTAACAACATATATACTCTCAATTTTAATTCCAACAATTTTCAATTTACATTAATTTTCATTCTAATTTTAATCTATTAATATATATTAAAAATTTATATATTTTATCATTTATATCATCATTATTATTATTTCACTATATTTGCTATGTTTAACTTGTTCATTATTACTTATCAATATCCTACACATTCGTTATTACAGTTTAAATTGAAATCATAATAAAATTAGCTTTACATTATTAAAATTAATTTTAATTAAATCTAGAAACTAGTACCCAGTATCAGAATTACTGGTAGCTAGCCATATCTACTAAATATGATCTACCCTCTTATCCTATATACTGGCATCCAGTACTAACTGTTTATTCAAATCTTCTATTTTAATTTTAACATATAATTATACCCCTACCTTTTACTTAACAATTAACGTGTATATTTTCAGCAGAAGGTACTAAATGCCAATCATTAAAACATATTCCTATACATTTACGTTCACATTAAAATACTTCTGCACTTTTCCACTTCTAAATCCTCACTGCCATCTTATAAATTGTTCACAACATAAGAACACTTAACATTTAAAACTTTTTCTGCGGTCTAGGGCCTTTTTATTCCGAGGTCCATTAGCTGCAGTCCCCATCCTCTCTAAACACCCCCTCTCCTGCTACTTTTCATGAAGGATTGAATCACCTCCCTCTCATATCATTTTCTTCCCCTCCTCCCATTATCGCAAAATAAACAATCCTCTTACATCGCATTTCCCTCTTCTCTCCAATCTCCACATCTCTTCCACCCCTCCATCTCCTCTTCTTCTGCTTTATACCATTTCTCCTCCTCTCCTATAGCCAAAATAAATTCTATTAACAATCTTCTTGGTCTATTTCTTCTCTCCCTATCGTTGACCATAACATCTTCTTCTCGTAAATAAAATAAATTCCTTCCTCTCGGACTCCACCCAAACTCTACATAAACCATACCCTCAATCTACACCGGCTCCTACTTCTCTCCTCCATTCTCCTTCCTTCCTCATCTTCCTCTTCTTTTTAACCTTCATTTTCATTAAATGCAACAGTAAAAACTCGTGGAATGTAAAGATCCGTCCCAGCATAGCCAAAATAAATTCTATTAACAATCTTCTTGGTCTATTTCTTCTCTCCCTATCGTTGACCATAACATCTTCTTCTCGTAAATAAAATAAATTCCTTCCTCTCGGACTCCACCCAAACTCTACATAAACCATACCCTCAATCTACACCGGCTCCTACTTCTCTCCTCCATTCTCCTTCCTTCCTCATCTTCCTCTTCTTTTTAACCTTCATTTTCATTAAATGCAACAGTAAAAACTCGTGGAATGTAAAGATCCGTCCCAGCATTCACCTAAGTGACCAGGGGAAACCACGAAAAAAATTGAAGGTAAGGATGGCTGCCCAACGGGAATTAAACCAGGGGTCTCCTGAATTCAAGGGTAGCCTGAGTAAACCCGCTCTGTCATTTTCCATATTATATTTTACTGTATAGCGACAGACCTCTCTTATGCAGAGGATGCCAAAAAATGCATACACACTTCAAGTAAAGAAAAAACTGTGTTAACACATCAAAATGGAATTCACACAAACAGAAAATGATCAGCAACAATCATCTTAGACTTTTACAGTTACAACAGTTGCTCAAAATGTCCATCATCGACGTCGATACACTTCTGAGTACGTTGAACTACTGATTGAGCAACGTTTGCGAAAGTGTCCTCGGTGATTGCAGCACATGCCGTTTCAATGTCTTCCCGAAGTGCTGTCAGTGTAGCTGGATTTCTACGGTATACAACATCCTTAAGAGTTCCCCATAGCTAGAAGTCCAACGGAGTTAGAACCGGAGAACGCGGTGGAAACTCAATCGAACCTCTTCGTCCTAACCAATGCCTAGGATAGTGCCTTGGAAGCAGAACGGGGCTTGTTGCTATGTGAGGTCTCCCAGATCTGCCCTTGTGAACATCGCATATGGTACCACGAGTCTCAAATTTGTTGGCAATGCGTGCAATTATTACTCGCGTTGGCGGTTCTGTTCTGTACACACGTCTCCATTGTCTTTGAACTTCAACAGCATTCACGGTTTTCCAATACCTCTTCAATATTGTTTTTGCTATTCAAACGATAATTTGGCTCCATTTTGTTGTAGCAACGCTTGCATAACGTAATGAGAGTCACATCTGTTTACAGAAAATCATACGATAATCTTGGCTTCATTTGTTCATTGTTGATTTATGTGTCACGTAGCAACGCTATCATAATGTATGTGAGTCACATCTGTTTACAGAACATCATACTACACATTGCTGTTGTTTTTCGGTCCAACTTTGAAATATATTAAATAGATATCTACTGTGAAAGTGTGTATAAATGTTTTGGCACTCTAGGTATTTGAAGACTTTTAACAAGGTCTTCAAAATGTTGTTTACCTTATATTTCTCTTCTCAAGTGGACCATCTTGTTTCACAAAGTGCCTTGAGATTAACACTTCTTGATATGAAAAATATATAATAATAATAATAATAATAATAATAATAATAATAATAAGTTGCAGCTCTAGGTTCAGTTAGATGTAATGGGAGGAACAGGCATGAAAAATACCAATAAATTATCCTGCTTAATTTTTACTCGCAGACCAGAATATATCCCTAATATAATAGAGTTGTTATAGGTTTGGCTCCGGAAGCTACTTATGTCTAGTTCATGGGTATTCACAGCACCATTCCAGTGTGTTTAGCATGTTTTAAGAACAGTGTTCTTCAGGAGAGCCTTCTTTGTTTATATACTCGACAATAATGGTAAGTTAGTCAGGATGCATTGTCTGGTTGGGCAATCCTTAATAAATGAACCCTCCCCACTTTTAGTGAATTCCGAAATATGTAGCTATTGCAGTTGTTTTTTGCTTAAGTCAAACGAATGAAATCTAAGTTAGTCTTTCAATGATTTAACGTTAATATTTTTTTTTTTCAAATTTCTTAAATATTTTATAAAACTATGGTTTGTTTAATAAAAAAAGTTGTTTGCTTTCATACGTAAAACAAATATGTGTTAAAATGGGGCTCCTATTTGAATAATTGAGTTGACTTTGAAATATGCCTAAATGAAATGTAACTACTATAATGCTTTCCTCCTCAAATGAAGAAACATTTACCATTAAATTATTTTCTTGAAAACTTTTTGCATTCAAGAAACCAACTGGAAATTAAAAAAAAATCTGTATGTATATATATTCTTTCTCTCATCGTTTTGGTGTTTAGTAGGCATGATCAACTGAGAATGAAAGAAACTTTTTCAAAAATCTTTTCATGGATAAACACAGAAGCTTAGTTTCCTTTATCAATCTCATAAACAAACAGTAAATATGTGGCTTATTGATTGTGTAGGATTAAGTGACTCTTTTGTGTTTATTGAAAAACTCCAGTAAAGTGATATTCAGGTGCTATTATGTTATAAACTTTGCAAGAAAGAGTTGAAATTATTTTCATTTATGGGTCTATGAATCATTGGGAAAGACATACATCTCGAATATTGAACAAAAGAGCTCCTGGTAGAAGTTTAAGTCACACTCATGTAAGTGACTTAATTGAGAAATTCAGACAAACAGGGTCATTGGCTTTTGCCAATAATAATAATAATAATAATAATAATAATAATAATAATAATAATAATAAAGGCACCGCGTATACTCATTGAAGTCACTATAGTTGAGTCATAGACTGTGTTTCTACTAATTCACAACTTCACTTTCTAATGCATCTTCTTACATCGGAACTTCGATGAGTTCAGTGTGTAAAATTTTGAACATACAGAAGTTTCATCATTTGAAATACACAAAAAATGTCTGAAGATGATTTTGATCGAAGAATCGAATTATGTGTTTAATATTCGAGAGACTAAGAGAATCCCTGGAATTACTAAGAAATAATTGTTTTTCTGATAAGATTCAGATTTTATCTGAACAGTTCTGTAAATAGACCAAATTGCAGGTACTGGAATGATGATTAAACCATGCATTTCGAGAGATGATTATATACAATGACATAGGAAGTACATCTCTTGGCAGGTATTCTAGGTGATACAATCATTGGTCCATTATTTTTTTAAGGAAACTCTCACTGGTGCTCTGTGTCTAGAAATGTTCGATGTTATTAATCCTCTCAACAATGAAGAAGATGAAAATGATAGAGCTGTTTTAAATAAACGCTTTCTTACATTCCAGAAAATTCAAATATACATGACGAGAATACTACACAAAAACAAATCAATTTAGACGGGTTTCAAAACTTTCCTGCCATCAAAAAGGAGTATCCTCAAAGTTTAAGACAATATTTCATTATTGAGTTTTCTAGGTGTTCCTTTTCATTTTTATTGTAACAATTTATACATAAGTATACGATATGTTTTGTAAATGTAGAATATGGTAATTGTAAATGACAAATTATATGTTCATAAATCTCTGTGACTGTTTCACGAACCTGCTGAATGCTCCAGGAACTAAATTAAACTGAACCATTTTAAAATGTTCAAAACTAGACACACAATACTTGAGTTCCAAGCTATGGATATTACTTTCAGCATAATGCCTTTTCGGATTTACTATATCTACGGCAACAATTTGCGTTTTACATAGCATAATATTTGTATCCTTAAAGTTTAATTCCACCTTTTTCAATGAAATATAATTATAATGCAATACAATGCATAACAGGTTGATAATTTAGCCATACGTATCCCCCCCCCCAAAAAAATATCTAACAGTGACAACAGGATTTCCCGTCAGCAGCGACCATGTGATTATTTTTGCAAATAGTGTCGCTTCAAAGCCCTCGGTTTTAACCTTTTCCCCAAATTTGATTCTTTGGAGGTATCTAGATTATTCTCAGCTTACCGATGTATAGTAGCATTTCAATGTACAGT